>PVJO010012744.1:0-54354 GCA_004026905.1 Hystrix cristata | reverse complement strand
ACACTCAAATATCTCATCTTCGACAAAGGAGCCAAACACCCTCACTGGAAGAAAGATAGCCTCTTTAATAAATGGTGCTGGAAAAATTGGCTTACCACATGCCGAAAACTAAAACTAGATACATGTCTCTCACCATGCACTAAACTAAGATCGAAGTGGATCAAAGACCTAAACATAAAAACAGAAACAATAAATCTCCTGGAGAATAAAATAGGAAGAAATCTCGAAGACATAAGGTTTGGAAAAAAATTTATGAATAAAACTCAGACTGCACGGGAAACAATTCAAGGAATTGATGCTTGGGACCACATCCTATTAAGAGGCTTTTGCACAGCAAAAGAAATTACTTATAGAGTAGGGCGAAAAATCACAAACTGGAAGGAAATTTTTGCCAGCTGTCCCTCAGACAAAGGTCTAACATCCAGAATATATGAAGAACTCAAAAAGACCAAACCCCCCAAATTTAAAGACCTTATCCAAAAATGGGGATCTGAAATGAATAAACATTTCTCAGATGAAGAAATAAAAATGGCAAATAAATATATGAAAAAATGTTCAACATCATTGGTCATTCGAGAGATGCAGTTCAAAACAACACTAAGATACCATCTCACTCCAGAAAGAATAGCTATTATCAAGAAATCAACCAATAACAAGTGCTGGCGGGGCTGCGGGGAAAAAGGAACCCTCCTGCACTGTTGGTGGGAATGTAGACTGGTCCAACCACTGTGGAAATCAGTGTGGAGATTCCTCAGAAAACTACAACTAAAGGCTCCATTCGACCCAGCTATTCCTCTGCTGGGTATCTTCCCAGAAGAATTAAAATCATCATATCACAGTGATATATGCACAACCATGTTCATAGCAACACAATTTGTAATAGCTAAGTCTTGGAAACAACCTAAATGCCCAACAACTGATGAATGGCTAAAGAAGATGTGGTTTTTCTACACAATGGAGTACTACACCACCATAGAAAAGGATAAACTAGAGTCATTTGTATGTAAATGGATGTTCCTTGAGAACATACTATTAAGTGAAATAAATCACACACTGATGAGCACACATCGAAGTGCTTCTCTGATATGAGAAACCATAAGTGTAAATAAGGACAAAGGGGTAGAATAGATATTATGCTTAAAAAAAAAAGAGAGAGATAGTATTCAAAAGAGAGAACTAGATAGGGAAAAGGGGGATAAAGAAGAAGGTTAAAAGAAAAGTAAGATGAAAGGGGAAGAAATGGTAAAGTGTAGTTACACTTGTTGCAAATAGGGAGGGGTGGGTGAATGGAAGGGAGGGGAGGGGAAGTGGGGAAGAGGGGGGAAAACCAAGATGTGTCATGTACAGGTACAAAATAACCATGTTGATTATGAACATTATGTATACAATGTACCAATACATGTTCTTGGTAAAAATAAAAAAATTAAAAAAAATAAATAAATAAATAAGGGGCGCAAACTGTTTCTCGGCAAAACTGTAGATTCTTATTTAAAGGATTAACTATTTCGTGAACTTTTGTATCCTAATGCCAAAATCAGGGTTAAATTGTGCCAGCGTAGTTCAGTAGCAGCGTTTAGTCTGGGATGATTTTATCCAGCTGTCCCTGAGAACTGGCCTTCCAGCAGACTTTGTCACTTTTGCTCTTTTCTCTTAGTTCAGATGGTACAAAGACTTCATTCCAGGGCCGAAGTGTGAAGATAAAAATCAAATTACCTGCACAAGGAAAAGAAATAGATGACTTATCATGTTTTCACGTTCTGAAGGTTTCTAGGTGAAATTTCCTCCCCATAAATGCCAGTTAAATAAATGTCTGAAACAGCTTGATTTTCTTTTACTAAGAATGGCATTAGAATTTCTATGACTTATTTTGCCTGTGGGACTAAATTACAGACAGAGCCCTGAATTTATTTCGCTACCACATTTGTACTTTTCGGAGTAAGATTTACGTAATTAAAATGATTGGGAAAGGCTCACAGAGGCAGCAGCCCTATAAATAGTGAGGAGGTTATAAATAGTTTCTGTTACAAAGACTTTATTTCCAGAACCAATCATTTAATATTTCTTCCCACGGTATTCACTCCCTGCCATGGAAAAAAATTGCTTGCATAATTTTGTGATGAAGTATAAAGCAGTATTTTGTAAAAGGAGGTAGCGTTATATGTTGTTCTCTGGCAATGTACTCTATAGCATATAAGCGTAGGTATTTCTTAACAGATAAGAAATACATGGGTAGAAAACAAATTAAAAATTTAAAACCAAACAATCTACTGATGGTGTTAAAGACAAATTCTCAGGCTGCATATTTTGTATCTGTAAATATCTGTCTGTAGATGTCTGTGATTTTTGTCTGGACAGAGAAGACTGTTAATTTAATGTAGGAACACACTCTGTGATTGGGTTCTGGAGTTTGGCCCCCATTCTTTAAACAGATTTACACAGCACTCATTACACCAGTAATGGGAGAGAGTATATGGTGGAGGAGGGACACACCTGGCCCAGGAACACTCCGAGTTTTTACTGTGGGGTGTTGTACAAAACAATTTGATGGTTTGTGGAAAGATGTTTCTGGCTCTCTCCCTGATGGATCTACTCCTTCCAGGGGGCACCAGTAAGACAGGACACAGTCCAGGGTCCTTGATCCTAAATTGATTTCGGTCTCAGGGATTGTAAATCAGGGAATCTGTTGGCGCACACTCTGATTGATAAATCCCATTTTTGGCATGGTGGCTGTGTGCTAGCAAGGTTTACCTGCGTATTTAAACCTGTCATGAAAAGCCAAAGTACCGACTCACACGCCTAAGGCCTAAAATAAATTAGGACAGGCCCACAAAGGGTTAGACAGCAAAACTAATGAGGACCAGTCAGGGAGCCCACAGAAAAGGGTAATATACTCCACTCCCTCTTCCGACTCTCCTTTGATTAGTTTTTTATTGGGCTCTGGGGAGCGAACTCTGGAGCATGTGTGCAGGGGGAGAAAGCTCGTTCTCAGCAGTCCTGCCTTTCGGGAGCAGCAGCTGGGGATCGTTAAATGTGGATGGGAATAACACAGACTTTGCAAGCTCCGTAAAAACTTTGTGAGTCTGTGGAGTCTTGAAACTGGATGGTATTATTACCCTGCAGTGTCGGGGTCTAGAAATCTAAGTCAGACTAGCTAACCTCTGAAGTAAAGGCCAAAGTTCTGAATTGGTGGGCGTATTTTTCTTGAAATCTGTCTTGAAGTTCCACATTTTTAAGAGTTTTCCATAAGATGTAATTTCCCGGTCTAATTGGCTAGTATACAAAGATGCAGATTTTAGTGTTCTTAAAATTCCTAACAATTTCAATTTTATATCAAATTATACCAGTTTTGGACAAAAATAATGCATGTGCAGATGGTGCTGAATTGCATAAAATTAATTATATGTGCAAGTTTTCAGTAATTAATTCCAGTGAGGCCTGTAAAAATCCATTGTGAGCAAAATTACATGCTGCTTAGCCTCCGCTTTTTGAACCTGAAGATTGTTTTCGGGCTTTTGAGAGCAAGTGAAAGTGACATGGAATTATAGAGTTCATTTAGGAGAGATACATTACATTTCTTTTGGTAAAAAAACAGCGCTCTTGGGTTCCTACAGTTCCCACGCGCTTATAGGTTCTCACCTGGAGGGCGATCTTCTCTCCAGGATGCGATGGAAAGTCCTTGCTGCATTGCTGAGGCAGCTACCTGGTCAGTCTACCTGTGAGCCCTGACAGTGGGACTCCTCATGCGTCTCAGACCTCGGCTCGACTACTGCTGGGTGACGTTCATTTCCCCAGCATTTTCTGTGGTCTTCAGTTCTTGCCATCCAAAAACTTAATTCAGGCAATTTGAATGTTTTGTGTCTGATATTAAGTGTATTTTGTCAAAAATAGTAAAGCATCTGGACTCATTAAGGAGGCTACTAATACTGGATACGAAAAGGAAGGGCAGAATTTCGGACTTCCAATTCAGAATGATAAGACTTTGAAATGAGGATTTACTAGGCCTTTAGACTCTATTTTGAATCATACATCTTCAAAACCTTTATAAATTTAGAACTTGTGGAATCTTTTAAACCATTCTTTAAGCTATACAAAATAAGGTTATTTCTATTATGAAATACAGTGCTCAAATTGAATACTGTTTAAAGGCATTAAATTTAGTCATTGTTTATTCACGTCAGCGAAATTAAATAGTGTCAGAATAGGTGCAAAATTTTAAATATAAGCTGGGAAGACCCGAAAATAACTGCTTTTTAGAAAATACAATATATTATTTTTTAAATATCAACAATCTGTTTCTTTATTCATACACACAAGCAGACCTCTCCACTCTCGATGTATGCAAACTTAACTATGAGGCTTTTCAAGATAAATTTAATCTTAGGCTGCGCTCTAGACAAAAGACAAAACACATTCACATGCACACACACACATACAAACACACTTCACACTCATTACTAAGCTGTTCATGCTTGCAGAAACTCATACCAAATTTTGCAGGGTAG
Source organism: Hystrix cristata (assembly GCA_004026905.1). Classification (NCBI taxonomy): domain Eukaryota; kingdom Metazoa; phylum Chordata; class Mammalia; order Rodentia; family Hystricidae; genus Hystrix; species Hystrix cristata. Next base: position 49,852 of record PVJO010012744.1, on the reverse strand, counting down.
GGGGATTATCAGCACTTTTGCTTTCAAAGCTCACGATCCTGTCTTCATTTGAGAATAGATGTCTCCTTGGTAACCAGGGGATGCCAGTCAGAACACCCTAAGGAACCACGCAGGTCACAGACCTTGTGTCCTACAGCAGGAGGCCACACATGCCCCACCCCTTCCCCCGATATACCTGAATGCCGTCCTAGAAGAAGGAGTAAGGAGAGAGGGAGGGAGAGACAGAGAAGACAGAGGGAGAGAAGGAGAGGGGCACTACTCATATTAAATGATGCAATTAAACTTTAAGCCTATTAACAATAACTGGGCTTGTATTTATTGTTTGTTTATTCATTTCTTTTAGTCAGACCTTGAGAGAAAGATCAGCTTACTCATATAGAAATAGTCTATCTACATAAAATATATGTGATATTTTTAGAAAAATTAACTGATATAAGGACCACAGGTATTTCTACTTATACCATGTATTTGGTTCAAATATAGTTCAAAAGCATTTATTGAAACTGGAAATTCTTTTTTTTTTTTTTTATCTTATTGGTGATTCTGACCCTGTGTAGGCCTAAGCTAATGTGTGTATGGCTTTGCTTTTAACAATACTGAAAAAGTTAAAGCAAACTTTAAAAAAAATTCATAGAATCAAAATATCAAGAAGGAACCATTGGGCTGGGGATTTAGCTCAGTGGTTAGAGTGCTTGCCTGGCAAGAACAAGGCCCTGAGGGAAAAAAAAAAGAAGGAAACATTTTTGTACTGTTGTATTAATGTATTTAGAGTCTCAGTGTTATTACAAAGAGTCCAAAAGTTTAAAAAATGAAAAGTTTACAAAGTAAAAAATGTTATCGTAAGCTAGTCAGTTTGTGAGGAAAGAAACTTTTTATAGGTCAATGTCATCTACAAAGGTGTGCGGTTCTTATAAGGCCTGTGGAAACTTTCTGCCGGAACTTCTTGTCACTCAGTACTCAGGCCCTGACCCGCCCATGGCAATTTCCGGTCCTGCAGGCTCCAGGCCTGGTTCTTAGTCTGCACTTTCACATGCAGCCTCAATCTTTAGGCATGTTTAGATACTCAGATTCTTACACTGTGTTTACTTCTGTGTTACAGTTCTTACAGCACCTGTTACAGTTTATGTCTAGATGTCCCCCAAAGCCTCATGCAGTCATAGGCGGGGCTTTTTTAGAGGTAGCTGAATCTAGAGTGTGTGATGCTGGAATTAAGGGCGTGTGATCACTAAATCCATCCACTGATTGGTTTGGCACTGTCCTAATCTTGGCAGCCTGGATAAGATGTAAGGTGCAGAAAGAAGCAGCTCAGCCCCCTTACTGACCTTGTTGCCTTCTGCCTGTCTACCGCGCCATCCTGCCATGGATCCAGCCAATTGCGGACTGAAACCTCTGCAAACTGTTAGCTAAATAAACCCTCCCTTAATTTTGGGTGTTGGATATTTTGGCTCAACAACGAGAGGAAAGTAATAGAGTACACAATACAGTAATATGCTATGTAGATATGTAGCCTGGAAGCAAGCGGTGTGCCGCATAGCTCAGGTAGTAGCCACACCACCTAGGACTGTGACAGTACACTGTGATGTTGGCACAGTCACAGAACTGGCTAGCGAATGCTTCTTAGGCTGGATTCCTTGGTTACATGACACCGGACTGTGTATCCAGTGTCACTCTTCACTGTGTCAACCCTGGATGTTGTAAGAAAGTTTGTTAGATGTGATTGTTTTTTAGTCTACGTTAGAAGAATTAGATAAAGGATTTACTCAGCTATTGCTATCTCTTCTACTAAATAAACCTTATTTTTAAATATACATCTTTTTTCTGATTAAAAATAAGGTACAAAAATATCAAGAGACTAGTATACATACATTTACAAAAACCATGTTATTCCCTCTTTTGAAGAAAACTGTACAATGATGATATTTTACACAGTATATAAGATGACGATGAGATTGCTGAGTGCACCTGAAAGCATTACAGAGAAAACTAAATTTCGCCCCGTGTCTTTATATGACACATTGTTTCCCAGAGAGTTAAGAGTCATGTTGCAGAAGGATGTAGGGTGTTAGAAAGGAATTACTCTCTCATTCTGATTCCAAGCGCCTGAATAGGATCATATCCTTGTAAATCAACTGTATTCACGTTACCTGAATGAAAATTACATGGCTGAAAGAGCTTGGTATATGTATGTATGCCCAGGGTCACATTTAAAACGTCAAGTAAAACATCATTCAGCACGCACTTTGATCACACTGTAAATTCCACTTTCTGTGTTGCAGAGAGCCTAATGCAGTCGCTTCTCTCTAGCTGTGACCTGACCACACCGCATTCCTGCACTGGCCCTAAACAAGCTCCAGCTGTGCCGACCATTCTCTTCTATTCTAACTCATTCTTCTAGTATTCAGCAGAATGTGGAAAGAGCCAGTGTTCCCTAGCTTCTTTCGATCAAGGAGGATGAAGGGATTGAGAAGGAATTGGCAGGGATCTGTATAGACAGTGATGGTACAATCCAGTGGGATGCCCTCCTACCCATATGTAAGACCTCTCCCAGGAGAAGGACACTGCTGAATTTATAGGATGTGGCACCTGACTTTAGTACCTATTTATTTATTTTCATAGAAATATTTCCTTTGCTAAATCTATGCCAAATCATCTTAAAGGTCTAACTTGAGGGTGAGGTTCTTAACATAATGCTATGGTAAATGTGGAGGTCCTGCTAAATATTGTAGTATGGTAGAATTGAACTGTGAAAAGCAAAATCCAAATCATTCTATATACTTTCCTATTGCTGGGACAAAATGCCTGACACCAACAATTTAAAGGAGGAGAGGCTTATTTGGCTTGTGCTTTCAGAGAATTCAGGCCATGGTGGGTTGGCTCCAAGGCAAAAATAGTATGAAGGAAGAGTGTAGCATAGAAAAGCTGCTCAACCTGTGGTGGCCAGAAAGCAGAGAGAGGCCAAGAGCCAGAGTGAGAGACAGGCCCTCTGACGGCATGGCCCCAGTGATGTCTCCCCCAAAACATCCCATTCAGTTATGAACCCGACTAAGGTTCATCCACTGGTGAGAATAGCAACTCCATGATCTGACCACCTTCTGGAGGTGCCGCCTCTGACACAAGACTTTGAGGGACAGTTCAGAAATAAACCATAACATATACCTAAGGCACCCAGGCTAAATGACTCAGGGACCATTACTATCCCTGCAAGACCAAGATATGTGCATGCTTTATGGATGCTTTTGGTAATCTTGTGTACTAGACTTCACTGCATAAATACTCAGTGATTATCTGATTTCCAGTGGAAAGATATGTAGTAAGCCAGAAGACAAAGTCAATTTACATTTCTATCACAGTATCCTACAGTTGGGCTTTTATTCCAACCAGCCACTTGTTGATTTAATTTTCATACTTTTTACATTATAAGATAGAAAACTGAGTGCTACAGAAATCCAGAATTCTGCACCCCGTGAGAAAATCCAGAAGTGTACACTTGATGAGTTTTCTGCTAAGAGTAGAAAACCATGCAGAGAAGATTGGCTTTAGGAAGGGAAGAGACAGCATGTAGGAAAGAGAGTAGTAGAAGAGACTGAGCATGAGCGAGTTGTGCTAAAAGGTGAGAAGGGGCAGCAGAGAAAGAAAGAATAAAGGAAGGAAGGGAAACAAGGAGAGGAGGCATGTCAGAGGCAGAGAGACAGATTCAGAGAAAGAGTAAAGAGCGAAAGCAGACACCAAACATTAGAAAGGGGAAAACACTGGCAGCTTGGAAGGATTCAGAAATTTCAGGAAAAGAGCATTAGAGTCAAAGTTAAGTAGAATATGTGTAGTGCTAATGCTGTGTGACTTCTGTTTTTCTGAGATTTTTCCAAGTCTTTGGATTCAGTATGATTCCTACAAAAAGATGTTTGGAATGTGATCATTAGAATGTGACCATATATAGAGCTGACCCAACAAGTCAAAAAAGAAGCTAATTGGGCTGGGGATTTAGCTCAGTGATTAGAGTGCTTGCCTTGCAAGCACAAGGCCCTGAGTTCGATCCCCGGCACCACAAAAAAAAAAAAAAAAAAAAAAAAAAGAAGCTAATTATAAATACATTGCAATTATATACCATTAATATAATGGTTTCTAGAACACTGGGAGTCATTTTTGAAGAATAATAAACAGCGTGCCCCTTAGCAATTTTTTTTTTAACTCATATGGCTCCATCTAACATCTTTGGATCATTTAAAATCAACCTTAGAATTTAGAATGTCATTTTCATGTTCCAGAGAGTTCAATTTATGGTTGAATGTCGCCATTAACTCCACCGTGTCAACTTTATCCTCCTGATAAATTCATGCTCTTTAAGCAAAGAGTAGGCGAATTTAAAGACTTTCACAGTCCCTTTAAAAATTATTAATAAGAATTCTTACACAAATCCCACCATTACATGAACCACCAAGAAAGCCACATCCAGAAAGCACAGTTGTTTTAAGGTTTATGTATGGGCCAGCAGTGAGAGAAATAAAAAATGTAAACTATGATTGTGAGGGCACAGGCCTTAGAATCAAGAAACTGGGGTCCCAGATTCAGCTTGCCTCGAATCAGTCATGTGACCACAGCCAGCCCATTTAAACTCATGGCTTCTGTTTTCTTATCTTTTATAGGAGAAATTTTTGTTATGATGACCTTTTAAATCTCTTCCAACTCTAAACCTTTATGTGGGCTGATCACCTAGAAAATCAGGAGTATAAGGGCGCAACACAAAAGTCCACAGTAAGGAATGATGTTTACGGCTGGCTGTGAAATTCACACTCAGCTGTAAAGTAGCTAATATCCCACACCACGGCCTCTTTAATGATTTAATTTCAAGAGCAGTGTGAATTATCACTTCACATGGTATAAAATATTTCTGAAGTTCCCTATAATTTTTATTTTCATATGGGCTTAAGATTTTATGGAAGGAGAGGAGACTCATTTGTGTATCTTTTCAAATCATACTTTTATCTTGAGATAATTGTAGATTCACCTGCAGTTATGAGAAATCGCACAAAGCAATCTTGTGTGTCCTTTATCCATTTTCTCCAAATGTTTGCATCTTGTAGGAGCAGTCACGCGATATCGTGCCCAGGGCTTCGGCACCGACATGCTCAAGATATAGGGGACCGCCCGGGAGTACCCTCTCTTGCCTCTTTATATCCACCCATGTTTCCCCCACCTCAACTCCTTATAACTGTGAATCTAGCATCACTTTTGTATTTTTTTTAATTTCAAGAATGTTATTTAAATGGAATCATAGTTAACTTTCTGTGGTCGCATTTTGTTATTCAGCATAATTTTCTGGAGATCGCGGGCTGTTGCATGTGTCAGTAGCACACTGCATTTCACAGCTGAGTGACACGCCACGGTGTGGGAATGTCGCTGCATGCTTAATCCCTCATCCTCCAGGGTTGGTACTTGCCTTCGGTGTTAGGAATAAAGTCACCATAAATCTTTGTGGACAGGTTTTTGTGTGAGCATAAGCCTTGATTTCTTTAGGATCAATGCACAGAGTGCAATAGCTGAATTGTATATTTACTTGTTACATTTTTAAAGAAACTATCAAACTCTTTCAGAGCAGTTGTGACATATTATGTTAATACAGTAATACACGGATAACCAAGTTTTCCACAAACTTGACAACAACTGATGATGTTATTATTTTTATAGGCTTTTTAAAGAATAGTTTCATATTTACGTAAGAATTGAGCAGATAGTACAGAGTGACTCCACACATATTTTCCCTTTTATTAACACTTTACATGCCATTTTGTTATAATTAAAAGTGGGTATCGGTACATTATTATTAATTGAAGCTGATAGTTTATTCAGATATCCATAGTTTTCACCTAATGTTATTTTCTGTTCCAGAATCCCCTCTAAGTTAGCCTATTACATTTAGTTGCTGTGTCTACTTAGGCTCCCCTTGGAGTGGTGGTTTTTTGGACGTTGGTTTACTTGATGATCTGATACTCTAATTTTACCAGTTCAAGTTAAGGGCAGAAACCTCTCTCTTTCCATCCCATTATCCTTCCCATTTATAATGTAATTGCCATGAACTTCTCTACATACTTAGAATCACATCAGAGGGTGTTTTATACTTTTTTGCTTTAACATTCAAATAAGAGGAGAAAAAAGGTAATTATCAAGAGGAGAAAAGTCTATTTTAATCTACTCATACTCTAATGGGTACTTTCTGATGCCCCAAAATTCCTTCTTTTACTGTTTCTTTTTTAAATTAATTGGTACACTTTTGATATACATAATGATTCATCATAGGGAATTTGTACCTGTATAAAATTTTTTTTTATGAGCCAGGGTCTTGCTCTGTGGTTCAGGATGGCCTTGCTTGAACTCATTATGTAGCCCAAGCTAGCCTCAAACTAGTGGGATCCCCCTGCTTCAGTCTCCCAAGTGCTACATTACAGTTGTGTGCCACCATGCCCAGCTATAATATATCTTGATTCACTACCAATGTTTAGTCACTACCAACAGCCCATTTCACTCCCAAGACTGAAGAATTCGTTAATTTATCTTTTCATGAGCTGAGACTTTTTAAAAAATCTCAATTCCCCCTTAATTATGTAACCCCTTGATGCTAATAGCCCATTGCATAAGTAAAGCAATTGTAAGAAATTAAAACGACATCTCCACCTATGCTACATCTTGGATAGAATTCTCTCTTATAGCATCTCATTTTTTTTTTTTTTTCCTGAGGTTTGCTGGAGGGCTTGGGGACAATGTATCTAAATGGTCTCGATTGGTCCTGACTGTGTCTGTATAAACTCTACTTACAGACTTGGGGCAGGTAGGGTGGGGGGGAGACTCAGAAGTTAATCAATTTGTTCAAATTTATACAGTGAGTAATTTCTGACCTCAAAACTTGAGGTCTTTTCACACACTCTTTCTTTTGAGGTGACCTGGAAGAGAGAGGAGACATGAGAGAGCACCGTGTTCTGTGTGGCCTCTCTGGACGTCCGTGTGGAAACCTGTCCACGCGCGGTCACTGAGTACTGAGCACATGCAGCCCTGTGCGGACTTCAGGGTACAGACACATCACAGAATATATTCCCGGGAAGCAGCACTTTTCTGCCTTGAGCACTTACTGTCTTTTACCTGGAACGCTGGGCTGCAATATTTTATTATTTAAAAGCTGTACGGACATTGCTGGCCACATAAGTCACGGACTTATTGGAAAAATAAAAAAACAAACATAAAAAGTCCCCTATTCAAAAAGCAGGAAAAACAATCATTAAAGGTAGTAAAATAAAAGGCCTTTTCTTTTTTTCCACTGTATCTTTATTGGCTTGTCATCTTCTTTTCTGCTCTTTAATGTAATTCTAGATAGAGAAAAAAAATCTTAAATTATTAGCATTAATTTTGACATTCTTCTTTATGTTCATGCCAGTTAATATAAAAATATTTAACGAAGTTGTAGAATCACCGAAAGTGCACTATTCGTGTGTGCTTATCCTTTTTGTTCTTACTAGAACAGTGTAAAAGCTGCATAAACTCTTTCAATAGCTCATATTCTGCCAACACGCTACCTTAGGCTTGTTGACAAGCGTGGGAGACCTGAAAGGAAGGGTGCCCGGATTGCTTTTCTTCTTTCTTCTGTGACATTCTTTAGCTTGACTGACTAGCCAATGCTGAGAGCAACTGAAGCGAGAAAGGCCACTCTACGTTTATCAGTCATTAGTGTTTCTTAGAATTTCACTGCTTTCTCCTTATGTTTGAAACAAATTCTAGGTAACATAGATGTCTGGCTTCTGGGGGGTTTTTGTGTCCCTGCTTATTCAGCTGTAGATGTAATGCCCACCTTTTTGCTTGTTTTGAGTTTCACTGAAATCTCATGCATTGTGAGTCCACTAGAGCACAGTGTGTGTGGGGTATGAGGGGCACCCTGTGCAAGTGGTCAGCAATTAAGGTGGGCAAGGGTGTGGTCGTCTGTGCCTCTTCCACCCACAGTGGTGCTCCGTGTCTCACTCGACTTCACTTACAAAGCACAAGTTCAAGGACAGAACTGTTGAGATTTGTAGGAAACTGAGTACTAAACCAAGCACTGTTCGGGACTCAGAGTGCAGGGCAAAGACGCAGATCACACATCAGGAATCCAGGCCTGTGGGTCAGACCACGTTTTCCTGTATTTTTAGAGTCTTAGATCTAAACTCTCTTACTTGGTTTGTCTACTTAAACTCTACACTTTTAAAAAATGTATTTTGAAATCAGATTGTTTCCTACTATGTGCTGATGTGATTTTTCTTTGAATCTACATCTCAGCTAAGCTGGTTCCCACCTAAGCACGTCATGGGCCCCTGCTGTCTGAGTCGCGATGTCCTTACATGCTCCCTGATTCCCCACATCCACAGCTTTCTGCTATCTGTGTGAGCGCAGTTGTCATTTTCTCCTATTTCAAACTTTCTACTCCAATTATTTTATGTGCGAACCTTCTGCCTTCTGTCTGCTGGCAAAATCGTTGCCCACATTAACACTCAGCTTTACAACTTTGCCTTAACTCAACTGGCTCCCAGTCCTGGATTTTTATGTGCAACCCAGTAATGCCTATAGCTTGGTGATGACATGGTTTAGAGCAGGGTTTTTGCAAACCATGTCACCAGAATACACACACAGATGCTGCTTTTGAAGACAGACACAGACACGTGCATACCCAGAGTCATATTGGTTCGTAAGTTTAAATGTATTTCTTCATGTGGGTTGTAAATCATGGTCAAATATATCAAAGTCTAGATTTCTGCAAGCATAAATTATTTTCACATTGAAAATAGGATTGAGTAAATATATGTTATAATACATTAAAAATAAAGTACACACTACACCAAAGGGACATTGGTCATTGAGAGATCCTTGTGCCAATAAAGTTCATAAAGGTACCTCCAGAGAGTTTATACTTCCTTGTGAATCATCAACACACACTGGCGAGTGGGAGGTGGGGCCGACGGGGAGAGAGAGGGCTCAGGAGAAGCTAAGACACGTGTCCACAGACCCGGCTGGGGCAGGAGTCGGAGCTCCGCAGATGCAGCCAACAGCCGGCTGTCAGCTGAGGAACAAGGAGGCCATTCTTTGACAGAGGATGCAGAATGCCTGGGTTCTCATTTTATAGGCGATTTGATTAGAAGACAACCAGGCCTTCGTGAGTAGGGGAATGGTGCTACGGGAGTGGGTATTGAGGCTGCTCACCTGGGTAAGACTCTGCAGCTGCTCTGGAGAGGAGACCGGCTCGGTTTTAAGAGCTCACCAAGGGCTGTGCTACATGTTACAGCCGCTGGTCGCATGTAGCGACTGAGCACTTGAGATGTGTCTAATACTAAGAAGAAACTGAAGTTCAAATTTCATTTACTCTCCACTAACTGCAGTGTAAATTTTAAAATGGAGCAATGTAAAAATTGTTCATTAAGAACTAATTTATTGTACTGGTAGAACTACATTTCACTTTAACCACCAAAAGTTTATTACCTGAATTGAAGTGTCCAATAGGTATAATATACTCCCTGAATGTCAGATATAATACAATTTTTTACATTTCAGAAGTAATTTTTATACTCTTACATTTTGAAACAATTTTGTTTCAATGTATGGGATAAATAAAACTATTATTAAAGTTAATTTTACCTATTTCTTTTTACTTTTTTATATGGTCCCTGGAAAATCTAAAGTTACTTATCCAGTTTGCACTGTACTTTTACTAAACAACACTGACCTAGATGAGTATTACTCTGAGCTGGCTAATGAAACAATATGATTAGTTTCCCTTTCAGAAAACACTTAAACGATGGTGATAATGACTGTACTTTCAAGATTCTGTTTTCTTGTCTGTATCAACAATTACCAGGATTAACTATAGATCATGGAATAAAAGTAAGTGACTCAATTGTTTTAGGCCATTAAAATTATTTCTGAAATAGTTTCTTTTGACTGAAGCTAGAATTCTGGTGGAAACTGAGTTATAGAAAAGGATGTGCAGGGGCTGGGGGACTTAGCTCAGTGGTTAAAGTGCTTGCCTAGCAAGCACAAGGCCCTGAGTTCGATCCCCAGCACCAAACAAAAAAAAAAAAAAAAAAAAAAAAAAAAAAAAAAAGAAAAAGAAAACGATGTGCAGATTAACCAAATTCTGTGGAAATTAGACTATGTAGAAAAAAATCATGATTATGATAGTATTAAAAAATCTATGTTTCTCCATTACATAATTTTGTAGCTAACATGTTGTGGTTATCAAGCAGAGAATATACTTTATCCAGAATTTAAAACATGATCAGATCAGCATTATTCATAGTGTGGTCGTCAAGAATATGTGTTTTGGAGCTATTCTTTAAGGTTTAAATTCTGAATTTAACGCTGGAGAGATTTCTGCAACTCTCTCTGCCTCAAATTCCTTCTTCTGTGAGAGAGAATGATGACAGCAGCCGTGAGACTCACGGGACTCCTTCATGCAAAGCCCTTCGAAGACTATGAGGTGCGCAGTAGACACTCTTGACACTTAGTTTATATTGTCCATGCAAATATTATATATTTGAACAAGTCTACAATTATGCTATAGTTCCAGAAATATCCAGTATGAGCATTTCAGGTGAGAGCATTTCAACTATCAAACTATGTTTTCTTTACTTTGAGGTGAAAAGAATTCACATTCATGAGTCAGCTCTCAAGAGGCCAACGAAATGGGCTCGGACACTGGCTTGATCTGTAGCTGGCGGGAAACTGCTTAACCCACTGAGCGTCCCCTCTCTGGAAGGAGCACAAATGGCAGCCACCAGGTCCACGTGTCTGCCCTCGGGAGGCGATGAATGGGACTCCAGCATAGGTCTCCACACATGTGATTTTATGATTATTGTTATTTTCCCTAAAAATTTCCTTTGCCGTGCTGTAAATTGAGCATGTTTTATTTTAATCTTATTATAAAAACATGTTTTTGAATCATGACCACAGACTTTGAAAGATATACCATTTAATTTTTGTTTACATTTTCTGCCTTCTCCTTTAAGGTTAAATTTATTATAAACAACCTATGCTGTAAGTCTTTTAACCCTTCCACTGGCTTATACAATTTTTAATTTCTTATGGAAAATAGACATCTGCTAAGTGTACTTCTAAGCCCAGTGTCCCGACTGAAATCCTTTCTGTTGTGAACATCTTGCGATTTGCGCCTCTGCTGCTTGCTTTCTCTACTTCTGTTTCTGTTGACTTGATCAAGTGTTTGGAGATTTGGGGGAAAGTGATTTAACTGAAATCATGATTAATTATTTTATTAATTATTAATTAATCATGATTAATAAAATAATATTTTAAGATTCATTGCTTCTACATAAAATGGTACATATTTCCTTCTGAATCAAAGATCAAATCTCCGAAATGATCATTTTCTGTATGTAAACGAGACAAGGTATTTCATAACGAACACTTATTTTCTCATCAGTTGCATTGCTAGTCCTGCCTTCCCTGGGAGGGTGCGAGATGAGGACAGAACTGCTTGGGAATCTGGTGGGCTGATCACCAGGAGTGGAAGGAGTGTGGATGTTACCAGGATGCTCTTCATGACAGACGGTGTTTAGAGTTTCCATGGAAGGGAGCCTTTGAATTACCTGGTGACAGAGCTTGTCTTTCGTATTAAGTGATCTTTCCTATCTGCGAGCTATATGGCACCATGAAATAATTATAAGATTTATTTATCTAACATGTGCTCTTCAGGGTCTGCTGAATGGGTCTGATAATTTCCTGACATGAACGCTGTTTGAAGTTCAAAACTAGCTTTAGAAATAGAAAACACATGTTGCATTTTAGTCCTTAATTTAAAAGGGTTCTTAATTTATGTATCTTCTCATTTCAAACTGACATTATCACCCATCTAGCAGGAGTTAATTTGAGAACTCTCTTTTGAAAGAATAAGGAAATGGTGGATCATTGAGGATAACATATTCACAATCCTAATAGGACTTGAAAAACAATAAACATTGCCCGGAGAGAGGAGGAAAAGTAAGAAGTAGCCAGAAATCAGAAAATTAGAAAATGTCTAGGTAGATCCAATTATAAAATACCAAGAAATGGAGGGAGGTGGGAGGGAGAGGAGGCGAAGGGGATGTAAAAAAATTAAGATGTGTCATACACATGTACCAACTCTACATAATGAATGTAATTATTATGTACTGGAAACATGTATTAATAAAAATAAAAACTTATATAAGTCTAAGGATAAAAACGTGTGTGTGTGTGTGTGTGTGTGTGTGTGTGTGTGTGTGTTTGTGAGTGGAAAAACAACCGTGAAACTAAAAGGGAATTAGGATGAAAGGCAGCAAGTTTCTTCACATTTAAAAGGGTGCTAGAATCCAGTAACATCTCGCTATTAGCTTTCAGTTATTATAGTATATTTATGTTAATGTTCTTAATAGTGCCTGGCACATGGGCAATGCTCAATCAATGAGAGGCTTTATTATTATCACACATCATCATTTTTATTTGAATTGAGAAAGCTGTCCTGGGTAGTATTTGCCAAAAGTGAAAATACAAAAATGGTTTCTTGCATCCTTTTTCAAACTTAAATGGGTATTTAGTGCATGCTCTTCAACCTTAATGCTATTGCAGCTATATTACATGTTTTCTCATCTTTACTATTTTCATAGAGGTATGCAGGCTTTCCTGTCTGCTCATCGGGAGTTCAGTGATTTAGAAATTGAGCCCTGTGGCTACATTACCTATTCAGTTGCTGAATTGTGACACACTGTTTCATTAGTCATACCAGGTTGTTTTGGAAATATGTCCCATCAACCTATAAATTATGGAGCTCCTGTTATAAATTCATAACACAACTATATGGGAAGTTTCAGATTAAGTTTATATTCTCTATGCCTGAATTAAAATATGAATGAGCTACTTTGCATCCCAGACTTTGGTTCACTGAAAGTCTAAAGTGGGAGGATAATGTTAGAAAAAAATATATATGCGAACACAGTATTATTTGAAGTCTGTATCCAGGCTGTCATTTTGACAGATGCATGTTCTTGGCCTATTTTAATACTTAGACTGAAAAAAACTGAAGAATTCTAGTTCAGTCTTCTTATGGATTTTCAAATCTATAAAGATTTGTATTTCCACGGGGAGAGAAGACGGGAGAGACTCTGAACACAAGGAGGAAATTTTCTCTCTGATGATGATTAGTCTAAGATGTTGTGTATGGCTCTCCTTGGATTTTTCTCTATTTGGTGGCATCTTTAATTCAATTGAGAAACACGTGTGTATCAAGTGTTGGGTTGTATAATTACCATTCTCAATGCCTAGCCTCACAAAGTATGCCACATGGCATGGCGCAGATACATAAAAAGACAATGATGGCAGAGGGTTTATTATACTGTCACGTGAATGCTATTGGTAACAAATGCTATCAAACTTCGGAGTACTGTCTTTTTCTCTAAGAAACTGTAGGGATCTCACAGGCTTGATTCTTATCTATCACACTGCCGTTACTCATCTTTTATTGCCTGTGGAGATAAGCCACAGTAGGATTTAATGAGGTTGTAGAGTGATGCCAAACTTAGGTTCTTACACTATCCTAAGTAGTCCACACCTATCCTTTCCTTAAAGTTGTTGTCAGATGATATCAGATGCCCTGTTTGCAATAGTAGCAATTAACGTTAGTGTTTGTCACAGTTGAAATTTAGATGTTTGTGTAATCAATGGTTCATAAAGTTTTTTAGCCCATATTTGATGTCATTGCTTAAAAGTTTTAAAAATACAATTCCAACATGAGTGAATAGGATTTTCAAAGAGGCCCATGACCAGGCATCATGTCGGCACCATTAGTCATGACCAGCTTTGCAGGCTATTCATATACCTCACACACTGTGCGTGGCCCTCAGGAAGCGAGTGAACTTTCTATATTCCTCTGTTCGGACTTTCTTTTAGTTCATGCATTTATCAAGGGCTTGTAGCTCTAAGACTGTTGTGTATACCAGGGAAACAGAAGTGAGCAATATACCATAAATGTAGTGTCTGTCTTTGCCTTTTACCAGGAAGATGGACAATAAACAAAGAGAAAAAAATATGTAAGTCACTAATTATAAGGACTAAGAAGAACAAATAGGTTAAGAGGATGCAGAGAGATTGTAGATAAGAGGATTTGTTCAACATGGTCCCTTCTAAAAAGCTGCTATTTGAACCGAGAGTGAAAGAAGTGAGAGAGGAGACAGAAACTCCCTGGCAGAGAGGATGGCCAGTGGGTGGAGGCTGGAGGCCAGCTGACATGGATGAAGGGTAAGGAGGCCACGGAGCTGGATGTGGTGAGGAAGGCACACAGTGATAAGTAGGAGTTTGTAAAGGCACAAAGGGGCTTTTTTGGGGAACTTTCAAGCTGTCTTGAGGACTTTGGATTTATCCTGTGTGAGACAGGAAAGATGCCAAGATGTGACCTGTGCTGTGAAAGGAAAACTCTGATGTGTTGAGACTGGAGCTTGGGCAGACAACTAGAGAAAGGGAAAACGTTAAGAAAGATGTTGGAATGGACCCGCAGGGAGATGATGTAGCTTAGCAGGTGCGGTTGCAGTTAAGGGAGAGAAGTGAGGGAGGTGTTTGATGTCATTCAAGAATAGAGCAATATGATTTGTTAATAGATTGGATGTAGGTTGTGGAAAAATAGGAGTCAAAGATGTCTCCCAGATTTTTGGAAACATCAAGTTACACCTATTGAGATAGAAACTCCTAGGGGAGGAGCAGTTACGTGTATGTTTAGAGGCCCAAACAGTTTGGATCATAATGTACTGATTTTGAGATAGCTGTCAGCCATACAAGTGGAAGGGTTGAACTGTCAAGTAAATTATGAGCTTAGAGTAGAGGAGGCAGTGATGCCTACAACATAACTCTGAGGGTCTTCTCTGTGTAGATGACATTTACAGTATGCAGCTTGGTGCAATCACCTAGAGAGTCAATACTATCAGAGCCAAGAGTAAGCCAGAGACTAACTCCTTGGGTTGCCCCAAAATCTCAAGGTAAAGGAGAAGAGGCAGAAGGAGTCATGGTCCAGGAGAGACAACATGTGAGGAAGCGTCCCAAGACACAGTATCATAAAAGCCAAGGAAGATGAATCAGGAAGAAATTGTGAGGCAGGTTAAATGCTGCTGAGAGATTGAGTAAAATGGAACAGGGAACTGACCAGAAGACTTTACAACGGAGAGATCCTGGTAACCTCTTTCCTGAAATGTCCTCTCCCTACTTTTTCATCTGGTCAATTACTACCCAACTTGGAAGTCTGTACTGCACAAAAATATTTACCCAAGAACAAATCACACGCAAAGCACACACATGAGTGTGCACGTGTGCACACACATACACACACACACACAGAAAAAGAAAGACAGATAGATACAGAGACAGAAAATGACCGAATGGGAGAAAGACTAAGCCAATAAAGTAGAGGTGTCTAGGAAAATGATAACATTGCCAGATACTGTTCTACTGTAGGGTTAAGCTGTGGGTTAAACGCGCCTATTAACAAGTTAGGCAGAAGAAGACTTCCGTGATTTTCTTAAAGCTGCTGATGCTACAGGGTGAATTAATACATAGGAAAATGTGAAAGTAGAACTTTTGCCTCTGATATCATCATCTAATCTGACGACAAATGAAAGTCAGCTTTCAGACATCATGTCATTACTGTCTCAAGAAAACACACTGTGGATACTGACATTACTCTGGTTTTCAGCTCAAATATAATGACCGTTTCTGAATGTAAAATATGTATCTCTCTTGAAATTGTGAAATTAAAATTTGGAGAAAGCAACCTGTAGTAAGAAAACTGGTACGAATAGATGAAACAGAAAAGATCAGGGCATCCGCAAAAAAGGGGGTTTATGCAGGTGACTAATTAGATAACTATGTACATGAAGTAAAATGCAGTTATTGGTGGAATGACTCCACAGGTACCTGGATGTGAGGGGAATTATGTCATGGATTAAACTAAGCTGTCTACAATTGCTTCTTCTTTTGTCTTAGGCGAATAGGAAAATGAAGAATTGAGTTTTAAGATCTTTTACTTCAATGGGCAACTAATGGAAAGCAGATGCATAAGTGCTGGAGCATTTATACATAGTGCTAAAAAAAAAGGAGAATAGAAGTAAGATAACTTAAAAACAGTCATCTGTTTCCATATGGTAATTTTTTTATGAGATGTTATCACATGCTCTTGATGATGATGAATGTTGACCGTGTTATGCTAAGAATGTATTTATTTCTTTTATTGATTGCAACATGATGGCTCTGAAGATGAAATGATAAATGTAAGTTTTGGGGTCTAGCTCAGTGCTTCGGAGACTTTAACATGCTCACAAATCACCAGGGCATCTTGGTGAGTTCGATCTCAGTTCTGTTGGTGCAGAATGGCCTCTGAGGTTCTGTGTGTCTAGTCAACTCCCGACGAAGTCAATGTTGTGACTTTTGAGCAATGTTGAGACTTCGGGCATGTGACTTTGAGTTGGAAAGTACAGAATGGTAGTGCTGGGCTGACTTGGAGACTATTTGTAACCGATTCTTTCTCATAGTGAACCTCTTTGAAGCTGACCCCACCTTCGCTGTTTCAATCCTTTGAGTTTTGAGGTTTCTCAGAGATGAAGATCATGTTCTAGGTCAGTAGCCGGATATGGTTTCGGTGGAGAGGAGGGATTTGCATGTGTGTTCTCACTCATTTCCCCAAGTTTTTAAAATTTTATGTAATGCAAGTAGATATTAATAAAGAAAATATAAAAAGCACTCTTCTTCTATGAAAAAATAAAACAAACTTTCATAGCAAAATAATTAGAGAATGACAATAGTTAATGCACCATGTACCATAATCTGAAAAGAACGGCCGAAGTGTTACTCAGAGTAAAGTCACAGACAAAAAAGACTCTCTTACACAAAATAAACAAACAGAGACTAGCACTAAACTAACCAAGAGAAACTAGTCATCTAAATGAAATTAATTAGGAAGTAGGGAGAAGTTCAAATAATTCCGCAAATTTTTCTATTGTTTCAAAAATATTTCCCAGATGCTTTTAGGGCCAAAGGAAACATAGTGAGTGTTGGGAACATTCTGTGGCCACGGCACAGAGTGACATCAGTAGACTCACAGAAATACTGTGACCCTGTCCTTGTTACTCCTGGGCTCCAGAGCCAGTCTCTATTCAGCTTTGTTAAACCAGTCTGTCAGGCTGATGATTTTTATCCCATTCCATGACTTCAGGCCAAGTAGACCCCTTCAGAAATTTGGGCCGTTGTTGTTTAAAGAGGAGGTGTATTCAACTTGTGGAAAAACAACTACTGATACAGTAAGTCCCCACTTTGCTAACATTCGAGTTGCAAACTTGCACATGTGTACTATTATAAGAGTCACAAGTGTACTGTACAAGACTCAGCTTGTCAGATTATGAAGGAATCTGGCTTGCGAATATTCTCCAGGAATGGAACTGGTTCAGAAATCTGAGAATTACTGTACTGATAAAACCTATCCCAGATTAATCATCTACACAAGGTAAAGACTCCTCCTTCCTCTCGTCTACATCCTTTAAGACAGTAGCAGTCAACCCTGGCTGTCCATCAGCATCGTCCTAGGAAGAGGTAAAGGATCCAAACTCTGATTCCCACCACTCAAAGTTTTGATTCAGCTGGTAGTAAGAGGCTACTAGCATTATTTGGCTGAGTTTCAGCTTATTTGTCAATACCTTTCTGTGGCAATATCTTTACAGATTGATCCATAGTAATTCTAATGTGTTCTAGTGGTAAATCAGGTTAAAAATAAGTGTTTTAAGAGCTGGGAGAGAGGAAAATTTCAGATTTCTCTTTTAGTGGAAAAATATAAGCCACATAGAAACTGCTTGGAAAAATAGTAAATATTCAATAAAGAATGATATTTACCATGTAGGGTAATTCTGCTTAATGGATTCACCATCTCAAAAGTGGATACAGAAGAGCTACTGAAGACAGCTCTAAAACCCACAATGATTTCTTTTGCACATCTCTAAGCTAAAGTACAGATTTCCATTGGATTTGTAAGTTTCTTCAGCAGCTAACAATTTACCTTTCTAACTGAAGGCTGTTCAGTCATTTGGGATATGGACAAACCATCATCCTCCCTGAAGATGGCAGTATTTATGAAGGGTGTCTTTGTCTGAACTACTTGGAGAAACACTTTCAAAAGAGAGCTCTCTCTCTCTCTCTCTCTCTCTCTCTCTCTCTCTCTCTCTCCTTTCCTCTCTCCTTCTCAGTCTGTACAGAGCTACTACTCAAGCATCCCAAGTAGCATATACCTTCTCACCTGTTTTCCTTTGCCCTTTCTTGGGAGTCCCCTCTTACACCTTCAAACCTTCAAGCCATGTTTTGGGCATTCCAATCATTTTCAAGGATGTACTGAAATGCACTTCTTCTGTGACACCTTCCTTCTTTCCCTAATCAGAATTAATTCTCTTTTTCTATATAAGCCATTAATGAATAACTGAAAGTTAATTGTGAATTATTTTTAGTAACAGATCATGCCTTATCTAGCAGTTATTTATGTTAGTTATTATTTTTCCTTTAAAATATAAGCAAGTAAAAGTAGGACAATAACAGATATTTTATGTCACATATAAACATCATATACTGTATAAGAATTATGAAAGATAAAATTTCTTTATGATCTTATCCCACTTTTTAAGTTGTGTGTGTATATGTATATATTTTTCAAAAGGTGGGGTTATGTTCCCAAAGGGCCCTTGTAAGTTGAAACTATGTTTAAGTCAAAATTACATTTAATACACCTAGGCTATTGAACATGATAGCTTCATCTAGCTTGCCTTAATATGCCCAAACGCATGTGCCTATGGCTGGGCTGAATCACCTAACACAAAGCCCATTTTACAATAAAGGGTTGAATATTTCATAAAAAGTATTGAATGCTGTATACGAAAGTAGCTAGCCACATAGTACCCTGCAGTATATGGGTTGTTGATCTGTCTGATAACCAGACTTACTGGAAGCTCTGACTTGCTGCCATTTCCCAGCCTTGAGAGAGAGTATTTTACCATGTATAATCTCAGCATGAGAAAATATCAAAATTCAGAATCTGATGTTTGGTTTCTACTCAACACATAGAGCTTTTGCATCATGGTAAAATTGAAAGATCCTGTCAAAATATCATGATTTAGGACCATCTGTACACCCCCTAAAGACATTACCAAAAAGATTAACCTTCATTGGATTACACAACTAATATTCAGTGTTATGTACATATTCTTAAGAATGTTAAATTCTGAAGACAATGTTTCTGAACTAATCATCAAATTCTGAGATGTCACACTTTTCCTTCTACAGACCAGCCATATTTTATAAATTAAGAAGCATGGATTGATTCTGGCAGAATGAATATGACAGTAGTAACAGTAACAAAATAATGTCCTTATTAAAAACAAGTCAAGGGGTTAGGGATTTAGCTTTAGTGGTAGAGTGCGCAAGGCCCCGAGTTAGAGCCCCCGCACCCCCCCTCAAAAAAGCTAGTGAAATGAACTAGGTAGTAAAAGCATGATGCCTTTAATGAAACTGTTTGATCAGAACCTCTGTTCACCTCAAAATACAGGGGAATGTGGCCAACACCCAACACAGGAAACTAGCAATCAGGAAACAGTTTTTCCCAGAGTCTAAGGTGCTGTAAGAAATCATCCAATGCTTTCTCCAGCTCGTGCGGTAGCAAAGCAGCTTATGTCCTTGTGACTCAAAAACACCCAGTGAATGATACCTTTCACAAGCAAAGAGAAGGAATTGAAGAAAAGACTCTTATGTAAGGAATCTAATTGTGCAAACTGGAACCCTAGGGATGGGGCCATCAGAGAAAGAGCTCAGGATACAACCTAACCACATTTTGAAGGTGATAGCACCACTGTGGGAGACCGTAGAGCTCTGGATCTCTCAGAGGTGGAAGCAAGGTAGCTCTTGAATCACATTTAGCCTCCAAAGGCAGAAATGGAAACAAAACTGTCTGCATTTCTGAATACATTATGGTAACACAGGAAGAAGTTCTTGAAGCATGAATAAAAGCTATCCTGAGCTAGGGGAGGTGGAGCATGCCTGTAATCCCAGCACTTGAGAAGCTGAGGTAGAAGGATTACAAATTCACACAAGAGCTGGGGAGGTAGCTCAGTGGTAGCGCATCCTCGGGTTTGATCCCCAGCACCCCCAAAACAACAACAAAAACACTATTCCGGCTTTTCTCTGTTCCTCATGTAGGAACATTCTCCTAAAAGTACAAAAACCACAACTTCACATAAACACAAAAAATTTCAGAATCCAGCTTCATATAAATAAATTGCAAGAATATATATATATATGTAATAATGTTCCAACAGATAATGAAAACATACCAGCAAAATACAGCCATGAAGAAGATAAAACCATTCTCTCTTATTCTTAAATAGTCTAGAAAATTAAGAGGATCAAAATTTTGTAAAAAAAGCATAAATTAGTAACAGAACAACTCTGAATTGAAGTAAATATAAAGAATTGAATCTGAAAAGAGAGTAGATATGAATTAGTAATGAGCCAGTAAATGTAAAAGAAAGAATTTAGAAGTAGACTTTAAAATAGAAAAAAGTACAAGAATAAATACAACACACACAAAAAATTTAGTACAGAAACTAATATGTAATGTAGAAAAATGTAGATTTAACAAACAACAGTAAGAACAACAATGGCAAACAGAATAAAAATATTCCAGAAAATATTGAAAATATAGAAGACAGGCTAAATATTATTGATTAGATGAATAAATATAAGTTGATTAACATTTGTTAAAAATAGAATTTTAGGTTGACTACAAAATAATGGTCAATATTATTGCTGTGACAAGAAACAAACATAAATAAATGTAACAATAAAAGGAGATAAGCATACTTCAAAGTGAGTGATGTCTCTAAGGTATTTAAAATATACAAAACATACGAAATATCACTATTATAACAAAACAATGGAACAACAAAATTAGGGAGCAAAAGAATACATTGAACTGATCGAAAACTTCCAGAACACTAACCCACTATTCTAAAAATTGACCCTTACCAAAAAAAGTAGGGCACTTGGCAGCATACCTCCCTAGTATGTATGCAGGAGGGCCTAGGCTGGATCTTCAGCAGGAGAGGAGAAAAGAAAAAAAAAGAACAATCCCAACCTTCATAGTATAACCTTGTATTTCAGGTCAGTGTGATAGCTTTACTAGACACACGTAAAATCTCTGAGTAATTTATACTGAAGGAATAATAGAATTAGAAAAACAATAGGTTTGTGATTTCTAATAAAATAAAGGATTCAGACTACGCTCATTAACGCTATTAGGGAAAAGATAATGGTGAACGTTCAAATGGAGAGAACAGATTTCCACCACTGGCCATTTTTACTGTCTTGAAAGTAAGGTGTTAGACAATTTGAGCCTTCTCCTCCCACTCAACATGCAACACAGAGCTACCAAGGAAGTGCTCACACACACACACACACACACACACACACACACACACACACACAGCCCTCAAATCTAATGAAGTCTCCGGTCGACTGGAAACAAAAGGGCTAGAGGAACAAGGTAAATGATACAATCGGGAAGAAGTCAGCCAAATCCAGAACACAGAGTTTTATAGGAAGACCCGACCCGATCCCTCCAGGAGCACTGTTCAAAGGTGAGTACGGGTGCTCTAGTTTAATGACAGACTTAGAAAGATTCAAGTGTATGTTGCACATGTTTTCCACCTGGCGGGGACAGTTGTGGTTTCCTCCTGCTTTCCCAATATGGTTATTATTAAATCCTCCTTTTACTCTTAGAAGCATTTAGTGTAGAGTTATAGATTACATGAACACTTTACTTAAGAGACATACAAGAAAACACACTGAAGTTCTATTTAGGAAGTCCTTTCCTACTCCTGTGTCTTCAAGTGCTTTACCTATTTTGTCTTCCAGAAGGTTTAATGTTTCTGTCTTAATGTTTAGATCTTTGATCCACTTTGATTTTAATTTAGTATATGGTGAGAGATATGGGTTCAGTTTCATTCTTCTACAAACTGACAACCAGTTTTCCCAACACCATTTGTTGAATAGGCTATCTTTCCTCCAACGTATGTTTTTGGATCCTTTGTCAAAGATCATATTTTTGAATATGTCTGGAGAAGTTTCTGTGTCCTTGCTTCTGTTTCATTGGTCTGTGTATCTATCTTTATTCCACTACCATGCCATTTTTATTACTATTGCTTTGTAGCTTGCAAGCTTGAATACCATATGGTATCCCTAATTTGAGTGAGGCAAAATACGAACAAAGGAAAAGTATGAACAATGGATACAAAAAGGCAAAGGGTTATATATAAGCTGATAGGTGAAGGGTCCAAGGGAACAAGAAGAGGGCAAAGGGGGAGGGGAATGGGAATCCACAGGAATAATGATCTCTTAAAAACAAGAACCTAATAACCCACATTTAAAACAGTGACACATACACGAGGTACTACAGTAACTTTATGTAGTTGTGACTTAATGCTGCATCTATGTGGTTAATTACATTGCTCGTTGTCATAAGCAAAAGGCACAGTGTATTGTGGTCTGTAAGCTTGTGTAATGGTCTGTAAGTATGTGTAATTTTGGATAAATTTTAATAAAAATCTATTTTAAAAAAGGAAAATACATTGAGAAGACTTTTGGAGTACTAATTCACAATAGCCTAAGCCACCACAACAAAACCTACTGGAAGTCTGTTTATATGCACACAGACATGCTTTTTTTGGTATGTAAGATTCATTATGTGGTTTTGAGCATGGGCTCGAATGTCCATGTTCTGACGAAGATCTACCCCCTAGCGCACACCTGTTCCTGCAGGGTCTGGCTATCCTTGCAGGAACAGCTTTGTTGGCCAAATACTGTCAGCAAGAATTTACTTAGGTTTGCACTCTGGTGACATCCAGACATCCAGGCTCCTAGCTAGACTCGGGATGAATGCCTGAGTTAAGTCGCACAGGCCTTCCTTTGTCAGAGCACAGATAAATGCTCTCTGTCTCTTCTTCCTTTGTTCTTTTCTCATGCCCCCTGGGCTGCTGACAATACTCTCATTCACAATGCTTTCGTAGCTGAAGATATTTTCATTCTTGCTAGTGTAGCTGAGGATCCCCTCTGGGCGTCGGTGGGGCTTGCTGCTCTGTGTCTCCTCCACAATGTCTGCTGTTTTCTCTTCACACCCCACATGACTGCTGCTTCTCTCAGTCAAAGTTAAGAGCTCTGCTTGGACTACTCCTGTGCTGTGCATCGCCAGTGATGAGAACAGTGGATTGGTAATACGAATTCCTAGAGTTTCTTCTTTTCCTCTTACTTCCTTTATTGTTATTAAACAACTTAATGGACCTTTGTGAGTGGTGTCTTGTCTCTCCTCACAAATTGAGCCCAAAGGCAGTAAGTCTGCGCAGGCAACGCAGGTTTTAACCCCTTGCTGTTACATTGTAATGTGGGGGGATTTGAATTTGAATGTGAATTAAGAGTTAGGTGATACTGTGAAATTTCTGTTAGAAGGTTTTGTGTGATAATGGCAGAATATCTTTCAGAAACATAGGTGCAAACTTTTGAGAAAGAGAAATAAAAAAGTAAGTGAGAATAAGATAGCAATTACAGGATTTTGAAAGATATACAGCATCTCTTTGTACCTTGGTACTATCTTATGTATTTTTTTTTTTTTTTTGTGGTGCCGGGGATCGAACTCAGGGCCTTGTGCTTGCAAGGCAAGCACTCTAATATCTTATGTATTTTCTGCAGGTAATCCTGGACTTATCCCAAAGCAAAGTATTAGAAAGCAGAATGTAAGGAAAGGAGGGGAAAAAGTGACTATAAGCTCTTGTGAGGAATTTTGCACCTATGGCATCATAGCTAATTGGGCAGGCAGGGTCAAGAAATATGGATTTTATTTTAACATCTGGCACAGAAAGGTGCTCACACTATGAGGGGCATTAGGCTAGTGAGACAGAATCCAGAGCCAAGCACAGCCTGGTCTCCACCTCCCGATCCCTCAGTGGGAGCTACTCTGTCACAGCCCATTGTCTCTTCCATCTAACTCACACAGCTGAGTGTGTGTAAGTGAGGAGTTCCATTATGCATTTTACTTACCAATCCTTATAGTACAGATCAGAATTTTAATATACATCCATGTAACTCTAAATGTCAAATATCAAAATCTGTAATAAGATAACTTTTCTCTTCACAAAAGCTTGATAAATCTCCAAATAGAAACAAGGCAATCACCATCATGCTTTATCATAACAGCATCTACAGAAACAGAAAAAGGGGGAAGATGGAAGTGGTTGTCAGAACTGAATCAGTCCATTATGAGAATGTTTTCTACGGTACACACACATGCACACACGCACACACACACACACACACAAGAGGAAATGAAAATTCTTTTGTAAAGATTCCGATATTTCACAGGCTGCAAGGAATTGCTTTAGTGCCTTCAGATCATCGTGGGAAGATGGTCCATGGAGTCTGACCCCTCGATTCCTTCCTACTGCTGTGCAAGGAAAGGTAGAGTGAGGAAAGTCTGGTGTTGATCCTGGCTCTATAGAGACTGTAATCAGGATTTCAAGTAAAGTCGTGAAGCAGCACCATGGTGCTTGTCAGCCATCCATTCTGGGAGGTGTGAGAGGCACCCAAAATGATGAGTGCCAAACACAATGTTCTGGCAACCAATACTGACAAGGTCTAGCTTGGATATCAGCTGCCAAACAAGCAATGAATACAGGGACTAAAAATTTCACATAAACCTGCCTTGAATACCAAATTTGATGAGTTCCAAAGCAGTTGAGTACCAAGTTATACATTTCAAGATAGAAGTACTCACTATGTCACAGTTTTTCTAGATTTAAGTCAGATTATTGCCTTTCAGTTATTAACACATATTCGTTCTTGACACCTTATGGTATTATTCAATTGATGACAGATATGTCAAGGGGCTCTTCTTAAAAAAGGTTCTGGAAAAACTGTAGTTCAAGACATGACACTCTTCAGAGTCTTTTTTTTTTGGTCCCCTGGTGAATAATATGCTTTAACTAGTTATTTTTTTCTATTTCAATTTTGAAAAGTGGTTGAAATCTAGGAACACTTCTTTACTGTAGCCCCTATACTACCAGAGGTCAAAATTCAAATTTAAACCCTCATAAATGACATCCAATGTATTGTGAGAAGGTGACACATAATGAAGAAGGTTCATTGTTTGCCATCAAGACTGTAAGGATGTGTGTGTGTGTGTGTGTGTGTGTGTGTGTGTGTGTGTCCCTAGAATGGTCACTTACCATTCATAGGGCTCAAAGCAACCATGGAAATCAATATAGACTTAAAAAGCAGAGTTAACTAAGATGGAAAATGGGAAAATGATTGTAGATGTAAAGTGCAGTGTAAATGTTTGATATATTCATTACAAAAAATAATTAGCGATAAACACCTTTAAGAAGATTAGTAATATTTGATTTAGGGTACATTTTTGTGTTTACAAACTGTTTCTCCAGTAAAATTGGGTGCAGTTTTCTATTTAGTTGTTTTTTATTAATAAACTGTCATCTATTAAAAGACACGCAGGGTCACAAAACACAAACATAAGACTTAAATGTATGAATCAAAATATAATTTAGGGGAGGATAATTTGAAAAGTATCAATTTTTCAAAGCTCTGTGTAGGTGGAAATGATTATCTAGACAGCAGATTCTCTGGTCAAAAATAAACTGGAGTGATAATATACAGCCAATATGATGTTAACTGAATTTTTCCATTGAAAATAAGAAGGAAATACTAGTTTCCAAGCTTGTTTGATCAGACTCTCCTTAGTAACAGTACTCTTCCACCTGTCTTCTTAATGGCCAGCAGCAGAGGGATTTCCAGAATATCAAGTAGTAAAACAGAAACAAGAAAGTTTCACTTCCAGTAGAAAAAAAAGAACAGAAACAATTCTATTTACAAAGCTTGGCCAAATTGAAACGGCCCTAGACAAAAATCTGCAGGGTATAAGGGAGAAAGAAAAATTGCTCAGAATGTAGTAATGGGATACAATTAAGGAAAAGAAAATGTAGGCTGAATATCAGAAACAATTTCCTAATGGTCTATTAGACTGTACATTGGTTTCCCAGGGGAAGAAAGGGGAGCCTCATTGCTCAAGTCATTTGGAGCTGGGCTGAATCCCAGAGGGTGTGGCGACTGAGAAGGAAATGGAAAATGTAGTGTCCAGCCAGTCAGGCCGAGTTAATTTTATTGCACAGTGAAATATGCTCTAGGTACTGGGAAGGATCTAAAACCACCGCGGTGGGTGTATTCTATCACTTTAGAAAGGGTGGTCCCCTAGCCACATATCCGACGGGATGCCTCCACTAGTGTCCGATGAATTTGCTCTCAGGTAGATTCAGCACGACATGGCTGAGTGCTGGGACACAGTGGAAAGATGTCAGTGGACCGTGCAAAGAATCTGAGTATGATTGCAAATACCACCATTGTGAAAGGCAACAGAGCAGGTCATCTAGCTGCCTTGGCACGGTCTTGCTTCTCTTCTCTCCCTTGCATGTCCTCTCTAAAGCCTCTGGAAAGCACGGGCACCCTGACATGGCTGCTTCTCAGTCTAATCACCTGCAAGATCGACTGTCATGCTTGAAAGTGCTTTGGGAGTGTTATGGTTTGTGTCTAGATGTCCCCCCAAAGCCTCATGTGGTAAGAGATAGCTGGATCTAGAGTGTGTGATTACTAAATTGATCCATTGATCGGTTTGGCATGGTTCTGCTGGGATCAAGGATGTGAGACTGAGATTGGGGGCGGGGTGTGGGCCGCCCTGGGGGCAGGAAGCCTAGATAAAGATACAGGAAGAAGCTTAACTAGCTGCTTGTTTGCATTGCTTATTTGCATACATTCCTTGCATTTTCCTTACTTTACTTTGCAGCCGGTCAGCTGCCGGTCTGACACGCCAGCCTGCCCCTCTGCCATGCTGCCCTGCTTCGGACCCAGCGGACTATAGACTGAAACCTCTGCAGACTGTGAGCTAATAAACCTTTCTTCCCCTAACTTTGGGTGTTGAGTATTCTGTCCCAACAACGAGAGAAAAGTAACTAAAACAGGGAGCCAGCTCGGACTGGTTATTCAAGCCTATTAACAAAAGTGTTCTTTTTGTTTCTACAGCTTGTGAAACATTTCAGTGTCCTTTAGTCTTTTCTGACTCATCCATCTTCTCTCTTCTCACCACAAAGATGAGATTTTGTACTTCTGAAGCACACCTATCTCCCTACCCCAAGATTTTCCACACTTCAGGATCTAGCCAGTGTTAATATAAAATAGAATCTAAGACGCCACTACAACTCACAAAGAAAATCATGCTGATCATAAACTGTGACATGATACGGTATCGCTTACAATTTTTAATTTATGCTTATCTAAATAAATTCAAAATTTTCATTTGTACATACTGATTATATAGAATACTAGGTTTTCTTTGCATACTTTGATCATATCCATTCCCCCAGTGCCCCCTTTTATCCTCTGCTCTTCCCCTTTGTGTCTAATAGTCTTCCTTTTACTTTCATGTAGTTCTTTTCCCCTCCTCTAGATTCCACAGATGAGACAAAATATGATACTTGTCTTTCTGAGTCTGGTTTATTTTGCTTAACATCATAATCTCAGATAATTGGATGAAGAAAATGTGGTTTATATACATAATGGTGGATGAGTGAGTCACAAAGAAGGAAATCATGTGATCTTCAGGAAAACGGATGACACTAGGTAAAATAAGCAGAAACGGAGAAAGATTTGTTGTGGCCGCAGGGAATTTACCAAACACATGCTGTGTGTATTTTAAAATTGGAGCAGTAAGTTGCTTAACATACACTTAAACAATTTCACCTCTGCAGTGCAACTTTTTCCGTATCCCCTCTAAACCTAGAGTTGTTGATGTCGATCCAAAGTTTAGAAAACTGCAGTGCTTTATGCTGCCAAGAGAGTCACCGATACAACATTTCCTGAAAAGTGCTCAACTAAAGTCTCGGATTTTCGCAGGAACCGCTGCCTTTCGTGCCCAATTCATTGCCAACACTTTTCTTGCCATGGAAGGAAAAGACAGCACCTCTATCTGCCGGGGGAGTCTTTCTTCCTCATCTCCAACAGATCATTTTGTTTTGGCTCTCAAGAAAATGAGTCATTTCATTCATGCCTTTTAGGATGGATATTTGCTTGTGGACTTTTAAACATATATCCCACTGCATGATTTCTGTGCCTTGCCAAATGCACAATAACTTTTCATTTTGGTATAGATTCCTACCGTAATTTTTGAAGACATTTTAAATGGCAATTAAATGTAACAGCTGCAGAACACCCACAACTCAATTAAAATGACAGCAGGAGCCTCTGTGACCGCATTTCTTTAAGTGCAGACGATGGTACCTGTATTGTCACTGTCGCCAGGTTGAGGGTGATGGGAAGGTGTGGAAACGGTCTTTTCTGGAAATACCTTAAGCCTTTCATTCTTGTGACATTTTTCCTCAGGTCTTATTTGCTCCAGCTGGAAAATTTCACCTGTCCTCAAGTTAAAAGTAAGTTTTTGAGAAATAACCACTGGTATCTTCGCAAGGAAAACTACAGGTCTCCAAGCTGTTCCTCCTCATGGTAAATGTGCCGTCTGATAAAAACAGCTAAGTTAGACTATTTGAGATTTCGCTTATCATTCTCAGAACTTTCATTGCTCGTCGTCAGAGGGGCGATGCCCCTCAACCCCCATCCTATAAATGTACTTCTCTAATAATGGTTTCCAGGCAATTTTTCCAGAGGCTTTCTGAAAGAAACAACCTTCCGTTCTTCCTGATATCCTTCCTCATGCATTTCAACAAATATTATTAAGTTTAAAATGAATTCTTGCTTTCAAGATGTTAAGCTATGGAAAAACACATATCTTGTAATTAATGCAATAAAGTATCATTCAAAATATGTCCTTTCTCCTGTACATTGCTATAGAGTCAGTGACATTTGGGTCTCACTTCTCTTTTAGGGTCAATCCCTAGCGATGACACGATTAGTAGATTAGTGTGACACTGTTTGTGTACTTGTGTATGGGGGGGACTTTTAGGAGTTACCAACATTATGAAGGAATAGCTATGCTCTTAACCCTGTAAATCTGCACACCCCTTTCCCGGTGCACAAATAACTACTGAGTACCTACCGGCAACTATCTAATGCTCCAGATAGCTTGAGTGTCTCCATTTGTCCTGGAGTCTGTTGGAGTAACTGGCCTGTGTCACAGATGTTTTAGAGTGTGTGTGTGTGTGTGTGTGTGTGTGTGTGTGTGTGTGTGTCCAGGTTAGGAAATGCATATCCACCCAGAATTTTGGTTGAAGGGCCACAGAGCCTCTCAGGGAAAGCATCAGAGATCTCGTGTTGCCATGTCAGGGCTCTCTGTGTGCTAGGTACAGCCTCCTCTTGAACTAAAAGAGCCAAGTTTTAAGGTCAATAGAATAATTTTGCTAGATTTTGCATACGTTAAAAAAAACTAAATGGACAGAAAGAAATATCTGTTTAAATTTACTGGGAAAGTACTTTTAAGAGATCCAAATAATTCCTTTCTAACCTTTCTGAGTTTCAGAAGGGTAAGCAAATTGTGACGTGAATGTTTAACATTTATTGCAACGTATTAGCTTCACATGACTCACATTTAGTAATACAGCAGAGTTGTTGCTCTTGCTACCATATGTGTACTTTATAGCTCATTCAGTCCCCATGTATAACCAACGCATATGGTTCATCTGTACCCATTTGGTAACACGTGGAGTATAATTTCCCCACTTCAAATGATTATAGGGGTTTATCACCGCTTCCATAGGTACACATGTTCTATTATTCCTTCATGATAACAAACTCATGCTTTCCATATCAAGTACCTTGCAGTTCAAATCGTGGAGGAGGCTGAGTAATGAGCATAATTAACATATTGGTAGGAGCTCTAGAACCATGTGTCCAGCTACTTTTATTGCCTGGATATTCCAAAGGCTGCTCTGAGTTTGAAATAAGCAAATACCAATCCACATTTCTGTGCATTTACCTAACTCCAGTGTGGCAAGCAGCTGATATTCATTGCATCGTTGAAAGACCACACTGCAACGGAAGAAGAACTAGACATCGAAAGCTCTTATTTCCTTTGGTTCCTGTGGCTGTCTTCTCCAAGTTCCTGTGTTGATAGCTTGTTGCCCTAAAGGGTCTAAAGGGTGAGCTCCTTTCTCTTAAAGTGATGTAATGCTTAATTTTATATGGCCACTTCACTAGGCTATCGTACCCAGCAACTTCATCAAACATTAATCAAGTTTTTTTCTGTGGAGATATTTTGTAGACGTGGTTAAAATCTACACCCAGCTGATTAACCTTGAGAATTCATGTAGTCCTCATCTAATCAGGTGAAGCCCTAAGAGCAAAAACGAGTCTTCCCAAAGAAGAAAGGATAAGGGAAAACTTGCCCAAGCTCCAGTCTGCTGGCTCACTCTACATATTCCGTACTCAAAGGAGCAGCACGCTTTCAAGCCTCAGTTTCAAGCTTGCTGGTCTGCACTATAGCTTCACCTACCAGCTTAGCTCTGACAGTCTCATGAACCGGTCTCTTAAGATGAAGCCTGCTGCAGGAGCCACACACACTCCTGTTGCTGTTGGCTCTGTTGCCCCGACTGACATGGCTGTCTTAGCGGTTTACTGCCAAGGATTTGTCCCCACCCAGGAGGGTAGAGATGAAAAGTGGGGAAGATGTCCCACATATTTGTGTGGCTTGGGATCCAGATTTGGTAATAATAATTAATTTATCCTACCAGTAGTTCCTGCTATTATGAACTCCTAGATCTTCTCACTAGTTTTATTGTGTGGCCTGTCTCATGTTCTCTCACTGGACCCAAATTACCATAAGAAATACAAATCTGTTTTCTTGGGCTAACTAAATGATGTATTTTTCACTGCTGTTTATGACAGATGTCATTAAGGAGATGAGTAATAAGATGCCTTTAGGTATGTTTAGATATCGATGTAGAAAACAAGTAGTATCTGTTATGTTCATCTATCACTGAAGGTCACAGGGATCCAAGTGTCCCAGTTTCCATGGGCAACACTTTTAGTGATTTATTTGCAAGGTAAGGCTTACAACTATTCTTCGTTGTAAAACACGGAGGTATCCACACACTGCCCTCCATGACTTCACCTTCGTGCTGCTTTAGGAAATGGGGAAAATCTTTCGTATTCATTGAAACATTACAGGTAATTATCCTTCAAAGTTTTAGCCACTGTCTCTAACTAGTGCCTCCCCAGGAAGGAAGCTGTGACAGCTGGGAAGAATCAACGGTTTGGGTATTCGATTGATTAACACCACTCCCAGGAACAGGCAACAGGGAGAGAATTTCTAATACTACATTAGTTCGGCCAAAGCAGGCGATTGACTCACATGCTATTCAAAGGCAACACGACTGCCAGTCTTCACAGAAGGCGGGGTGCCTCGCCATTACTGGTGCCACTGAGGATTCATACTGCATGTTTTAGTTACAAGACACACAAAGGAAAGTAACGAGCTTTGAGTGCTCTCCAGGCTCTTCCAGGAGAAAGAACAGCAATTCCACAAGCATTTCAGAAAATTATGATGGCAAATGACGGTTTTGAAGAGTTAAAAGTAGAGTGATAAATATAATGTTGGACGGTGATATAAAAAAGTAGGAAAATTAAAGTTTTCAGGGTAGAAGGTGCAACAGTAAGCTACATTCTCTGTCTGTGCTCCACCAGTTCTGGAACAAAAAAACTTTCTGATAACCTGAATACGAATATGCATACAATGGAACAGAAGAGAGTTTTATAAAATTATTCAAGTTTAAAAAAAAGCTGTTAAGGCCCCTGGTTAAGAAACCTTGACTATTAATGTGAGAAAGTTATTAAAATTTCTAAAATAGAAGTATTATAATAATCTGAAGAGGTTCATGACTTTCCATTTTGTTTCTTGGACTGAACTCTATAAAAACTTCCTTACATTGCAACACTGTCAAAGCCGACTTCATCGTCACACAGGGTCCCACGCTCAGCACAGCCCCGCATTTGATTTATTGCTCGGTCAAGAGCATCTGGAAACTTTTCCCAGTACTGTGTTTGAGTGTGTGCATGAGCAAGGTGATCTGAACATGCATGTGTGGGCCTCTACTCCTCCCTGCTCCTGTCCCATGAGATGTCCATGATGCCCACTGAATGCAGGACTTCTTTTGTCCTGGAAGTTGAACCCACAAAATTTTCACTCAGCTACGTTGTCAGTTCTCTCCCGACACACACACAACTTTTAGCTCAATTTTTATGTTGAAACAGTGTCTCCTGAAGTTCATAAATGGCGCATGCGCTGGGGTTATACTCACGATCCTTCTGTCTAAACCTACCAGAGTACTGGGACTGCAGGCCAGCGTCCCCACACCTGGCTAAGCACAGAATTTTTGCAG
This sequence comes from Hystrix cristata, assembly GCA_004026905.1. Lineage (NCBI taxonomy): Eukaryota > Metazoa > Chordata > Mammalia > Rodentia > Hystricidae > Hystrix > Hystrix cristata. The sequence goes on along the minus strand of PVJO010012744.1, from coordinate 17,372 downwards.
GCTCACGCTGAGTGAGAGTTCAGAAGACTCACCGTCTGTGCGAGGTAAAGCTGTTGGGTAGAGGCTAAGTGGGCGGAGGTCAAAGTTTCCACTTGAGCCAGAATGTGCTCAGCGTGTAGAAAGAAGGCCCGGTGCTCTGAGGAACACTGAAGACCACAGAACCCTGCCCTGTCCTTTCCTACTCTCGTGACCTCATGTATTAACCAAACGGCGACAATAGAAGCCCAAGACAGACGGTGTTGTTAGAATAACTGCGCATCCAGAACGGAAATAAAGACGGGCGAGCTGGGTTATGCAGCATGGTCACCATCTGATAACAGCACAATACACATGAAAATAACAACTATAAAATGAATCGTGGAGTTTCAATGAGTTTGCTCAAATGATTAAATGATCCCATATTTGCACTGAAAGATGGCATTGCATAACATAAATCTGAGTGGTAATATGCTAATAATTAAATTTTTCATGGCGTTAAGCAAAAAACAAAACAAAATTTCAAAATGCTGTTATAGTCAGAAGGACCATGGAAGATGGGAAAAAAGTAATTTTAGTACCTTGTATGGCAAATCTTTTCATGCTTTTTGAACAAGGGACCTCACGTTTTCATTCTGCACTGAGTGCCACAAAGTATGCATCTGACCCTGGATGTCATCAGCTCTTTTCGTAGCTCATTCTTTGGACTAATCCAGAGTTTTTAGCAAAGTTTCTTCTTGGCTTTCATCTGAATTTTTTCCTACTGGTCCCAGTCCAACCACCCATTCTGGTCCTACATCTTCAAGGTTTTGAGAGTTGCTTTGTTTGATTTTTCTGTTCACCTATGTATAGGATATTACATTCAATTCTTTTAACTTTAATAATACGACTAAGATGCAATATGTACATGAACAACTTCCCATGATGAGTGTTTTCATTATGTATCACAAACATATACTAATAAAAGTCTGTAATAAAAAATTAGGGGCAAATGGGAAGATAATAAAATATTTTCCATAAGCAAAGTTGATTTTCTATTAATTGACCCTGCTAAGGCAACAACTAGAACAATAGAAGCAAAATTTATCAAAACAAAATTGAACCCTAAACTAGCCCTCCTCATTTTGACAGGATATCCATCTGGATGTCAAAAAGACTTTTTACTCCAATACTGTGTTCTCTGCTAGATGACATTTTTTCTTTTCTTTCCTCTTTCTTTCCTCTTTCTTTCTTTTTCTTTCTTCTCTTTCATTTATATTTTTCCTAAGATATATGAGAATTTCTTCATAACAATTTGGAATATTCTGATGACACACACAGTAGCTATTACAATCACCAACTAATCATGGGCATGAAGTATAATCCAGCAGTTTTCCACTGAGCAGACTGACCAGTCATGCTAATATTTAAAGGGAACTAATATAGCTTTTTCAGCTTTAGTTAATTTAACTGAAGCACCCTCCAAAATGTTTCCAAATATGAATGTGTGTGTGCCTCTACATTGTAGTTTGATATTATCTACTGACGGCATGTATATATTCTTTGTATCTCTTTTCCTGGTACCTGTATTTCTTTTTACTTATGCCAAAGTAAAATAGGCCCTGCTTGTATAAATGTTATTTAGCAGTTTATAATCACTGGACAAATAAGAAATGAATAGTCTATTAATGATGATGTACCAAAGCTAGTAAAGTTGCTCCTCAGTATCAGTGGCGAGCTGCTTCCAGGTCTCCCACAGATACAAAAGTTCATGGATGCTTAAATCTTTTGTATAAGTGGCATGGTATTTGCATATAACACCCCCCCCTTCCTGGGTACTTACTTATCATACCTGACACTATGCAGGTGCTATGTAAATAGCTGTTACACTCTGCTTCTTAGGGGATACTAATGAAAAACTCTGTCCGTGTTCAATTCGGGCTATATCCTTTCCAAACACTTTTGACTTCCAGTGGGTTGAATCTGCAGCTGTGGAACCAACAGGCAGCGAGCACTGGTGTGCGTACTCCAGAGAAGCAGACTTCCCTTGCTAGAGATTCGAAGAATTTTTTTTAATAAAGGAAAAGGACAGAAAGACAAAAGAAAATACTCCAAGCAAACCAGTTATATAATCTTAGACAAGTTACTTAGCTTCTAAGCAATTACCACCTTCTTCATTTGTAAAATAATATTAATAATAGCATATTACTAAAACTCTTGTTGCAGGCACCCCTCATAGCATAAACGTTTAAATGTCCCCTTTTCGCGGGTAGCCGATGACCTTGATCCGCGTGTCGTCTTCGGAACCAGCAGAAGCTGTGTTTGGCATGGAGCCCGCGCAGGGCTGAGCGGCTGTGCTGTGCCTGGTCTCGGCAGCAGGAACAGTCCTGTCGCTCACTCTTTATTGCCCAGAACCTCGCGGGGAGCACGGCCGTGGGGGCAGGTCAGGCCGGCAAGAGCTCAGCAGGTCGCTGGTGAGGTTTCCGAGAAGGTACTTGATCACCTTACAAATGGCGACAAGGGGGCCTGGCTCGGCCCCTTTAATCTTCCCTCTCTGCACACTTTGAATGTTGGTCTGCCGCAGCAGCCTCCCAGAAGGCAGGAGGATGAAATCCTGCGCCCTCAGCGTGTGAGCAGAGGAGCAGAAGGGCCGGTGTGTCTGATGATCTCGTTGAGCCGGCGAGCACGGTCCAAGCCCATCCGATGTCCACCGAGAAACAGGGTGTGGCAGAAGAGTCGCTTGGATTCTTCTAAGAGCATCTTCCATGATCTTTCAGAAAAATAATCTTGCTCTGAGTGAATAATTGCAATAGTGTATAAGGAATACGAAACAGAGTGTTCAAAATAATTTTAAGGAAAACGTTGAATTATATCTTCTCTGTCTTCTGAATCTGGACAGTTTTCTTAAAAAAAAATGACTGAATACAATCTTTTAGACAATTCAAAGTGGGCTGGCTAGAGTTACTTAATTTAAATAAAGACACTTTGTAGATGAATGGTTCTCACTTGAGAGAAACTGCGCAATGGCAATGTCTGAAGATGTTTGGACTTCTCACGCTAGCAAGAGTGTTCTTGCCTCTGGTGCGGGAGTTAGAGATGCTGCCAAGCATCCTGTGAGGGGCAGCATCCTCCAAGAAGAGGGACCCTCCCCACCCACCCAAGAATGACCCACCTCAAACCCAGAGTGGCAGCCTACGTGCGACAGATTTGGGATGTGTCTATTGAAGCTGTTAAGAATCTTTTTAAAAATAGATTTAATCAATTAAGTCATTTATAATTATTACTTATACTAACTGGACAGGTTTCTACTTCGCCAAAGTTAGTGCCAAAGATTAGGTGTCTTGGTAGCTTCCTGACATGATATACATTTAAAGATGGTTTTGGTTACATGGCTATCAATGAGAGCGAAATGTTAACTGATAGCTACACGCAGTGAACATTTGAAGTAACACAAATAGTGAGAGGGTCCCAATGTTTAAAGGGCTTCTACTATTCTGGCTGATGAAAAACTTTTGTTGTTGTTTTCCCAACTTCTTCGGAATCTTACACCCTTAGGCTAAATAATAAAAGTTTAAAAATCTTATATTTTTACTATAGCTGGTGCCATAAATATTTTGTATTAAGTAGATGTCTAGTAATAGATTACTTTGTAGCCAAAAAATGAGTGGATTTACCATAATCTAGTGAACATTTGGAATTATAACCCTGAGCACAAGCAAGAGGGAGTCATTTGTTAATTAACTTACAGTGCTAACACATTTTCATGATCTAATTTTTCAACGTGTTCTCTCCATTTCTTTACTTTAGGCTGCTTCTGCAAAAAAATCTTATTTTAGTCTTCTTAAAAAATGTATGATGCCATACTAAATGTAACTGATTTTTGTAAGGAGCTAGACCACATTCACCATTCATTATTTTATGACCCTGGAGTCATTTTCCCAGAATTTTATATAACAGAGATTATAATAAGGATTAAATGAGATTATACAGCAAAAAGTCTTTCACCTCTACGTGGTGCAGAAATGAGGGTCTCAATAATAGGATATTATTTTTCCTCTTTCTACATTTGTATTCTTGATCCAGCAGATGTGTTTCATGGCTCGTGGGCATCATCCATGTTCTGAAAGTGGGAACAGATCCCTCCTGTCCTCATTTTCATTTGTCAATTTTTATGTTATTAGTTTTGAGTACTCTGCTCATTAGACACAGATGATTTACTTTTAATTGTCAGAACATGGTTTGGATTAAGCAGTAGAGTAAGAAAAACAGACTTAGTTTTAAAAAAAACAAATTGGAATCCCACAACCTGAACTGATATTTTGAACAAAGAGAGAATGAAATCTCACTTCAAACTCTAAAGGTCTTTTCTTTATTATCGATTTGAGACATAAACATTTTCCTGCTTTATATTCATAAGAAAGAATGGACTTTCATATATTTTAAAATTTTATTTTAGTGGTACATTTTAGATGTATATAATGACAACATTCCTCATAGGGAATTTGTACCTGTGGACTTTGATATTTTTGAATCCATTGCAACCCTCTCAGAAAAGATTTCTTTGACTTTCTGGGTAATTTGTCCTTCAAGTAGGCATATAGTTGAATAGGTCACTTAGAAAAATGTCTCCCTTTTCAGGTTGTGACCCCCGCTTTTCTTTTCACTGGAAGTCACGGGAAGCCGTGTGAGGCAGGGCAAGCGAAGAGAAGCCCATTCGGTGTTAACCTGCGTCACGAAGATCTAATGATAGGCTTACTTCTTTGCCAAGGATGTTTTTGTTACCAAGAAAGAACACAATTGAGAGATGCAGGTGCTCAACGTCTCCCTGACAGTAGACATGAATCTTTCCTAACAGGTACATAGCAACAAACCTGTAAATAGAGTCCAGTGGCTGTTAATTCAGAAGAACAAGAATATTTTATTTTTTCCATAGTCCTACTCTTCTGTGATGTAAGCATTAACTCATCCTATCTCATTTTCATGGGATAGCTGACAAAGAGCAAAATTCCCCCACCATCTACAAAACTTTGAAAGATTCAAGCCTCAGTTCATAGATAAAACTCAGGCAGTTTACGCGCACCCTATCTTAGAACTAGAAAGCGTTTTTCCCCTTAAGGTGAATAATTTTAAAGACATATATGTGTCTTTCTGGTGTAAACAGGTATCCTCTCCATCCAGGACTAGGTTGGAAGTAAGTTTGGAGATTTGTCTAGTTTGATTCCAGATCTGCTTTCAGATGCAAGATGACCCCATGCGCTCTGGCTCAGGAACACCTTCCTTGTCTGCTGTGATGTGCGGGTCAGAGATGGGCTTCTTTGAGATTTTCTTTTTACTTTTTGAGTATGCAAGTGACGTTTGCCTGTTCATCTGGAGAATGAAGTAAACTCGATTAGATTTGTTCTCCATCTGGGAGCAGGAAATTAACTTTGAAAATGATTTAGATCTCTTGCCTGGGGAAGGATTTTTACTGCCCTAAGTTCAATAGTTCAATTTGACAGAAGCCTCTGCCAGATTTCTCACACATAGTTGTGTTTAAAAAAAGGATGAAAATGAAGCTGCTTTAAATTTCATTAACTGAATTCGTGTATCTGGCCAAGTTTGGAGATCTGTCAGGCACAAAATGCTGGGGCAGTAAACACTTTAAGTAGACACACATTACTAGTTTCAAAGAAGAGGAAATAGATGCATTTGTATATTGAAATGACAATCTTTAGGACTGGCAGGTGTTCCCTATACCTTTTTCTATATTTTTCTTTTGTTATGACCATAAATATATGCAGTGTAAGTCAGAAACTATGAAGATTGACTTGTATATGTGTGGAATTTATGAAAAAACATAATTATTTTAACATACTTCTGATGATGTGCATAATAATTGTACTGAAAGTTTCACCTTAATAGCTATTTTGATTTTTATGCATGCAGATAGATGTCAATTTTAGGATTATTCTTCTCAGTCTATTTATTGTCACATTGATGATAATAAACAGTCCTCATGAATACTAACGTCACAAGACTGGGTCTGCCACCTCCCTCTCCCTCTTCCTATCTCAGCTTCATTTCTTGCTCCCCATATATATCCACTGGGAGCTGATGGATTGGGTTCTAGGCAGGGTTGTCTTAGGCTGTTTTCTGTTGCTAATACCACAACACCATAGAGTGGGTAAGTTATAAAGGAAGAGGGTTTATTCTGGGTCATGGTTCAAGACAGAGTGGCCTTCTCCTTGTGATTGCCTTTGTGCTGGCAGAGTCCCAAGATGGGACAGGGCATTGCATGAGGACAGACAGAGGGCACCACACTGGCTTCACAGCAGATTTGCTCCCCAGATAACCTAGCAGCCCATCAGTCCAGCAATCTGCCCCCTGCAGCACCCCCAAAGTGGATGGAATTCTAATCAGCTCTTAAAGATCTCACTTGGACTCATCTTTCAGTATTTCATAATGAAGATTAAATTCCAATGTGTGTTTTGGAGGAGACAAATCATATTTAAACCATAGCAGGGACATCATTAGATTTATGGCAGAGGAAAAAGAACAAAAATGGAACCATAACGTGAAAGCTAAGTCTTCTGGCTATCCAGATATCTACTAGTAGTACATTTATCTTTCCCTCATATTTAATTACCCAGATCCAACTGTATAACTAAACCTAATGTCAATGGGGTGGGGAATGCAATTCTTTCCCAAGGGTAGAATCCCAGATATTTGAAATAAATAAGATTAAAACCACAATTAAAGTGTATTTTACATGATCCAGTATATACATGCACACATAAACTAATGCAGGGAACAGAGTAGGTGCTCAATAAAGGCTTACTTCCTGAATATTGCTGTACAATGTACATTGATATTCCTGTCTGATTGCATTCTTTATAAAGTACTCATAACAAGCCATTACACTTTATGATTACAATTTTAAGACACTCATTAGCAAATGTGAGAACATGAAAGCAATATTCTTTTTGATCCTTGCTTCTGTTTTTTCACACGAAAACATCACACACATTCGATGAGCATTTTCTGTTCTAGGTGCATGTTCACGCCATTGAATAAAATGACTGTAATGAATTCAGTTAGACATGGAAGAGGCCCAAGGTTAAGATCGCCACAGATAATCCGACAGAAACATATGCCTGCAGCTCACCCTGGAGAGGCTCATAAACTGGGAGACAACCTTTGGGGAAGAGGTTTCCCCAGAGACATGATGCTTAACTAGGTCATGATAAGGCGTAATAGGACTTTGAAATACTTGAAAGATTTGCATAAGAAAATTCTCAGCAGCGTGAATGTTTATGGCGAGTTTGAAGAAGTGTTGCACAGTGAAGAAAGGTCACAAATATTGCAGGGAAAAACTGGACCTTTTATATCACCAACCAACTATTCTTCAGATACTATGGGAGGTGTGTCAGAAACTCCTGGTCCAGGACCATCAAACGGTCAAATGAAAGGACAGTAAAGTTGTGAACATTTTGCTTTACAGGTAAGAGTTCAGGTGCACAAATCCCTTATCCCATACGGTTGTGAGATGAGCTTTCTGTGGCTCCCAAGGATACTGAGCTGGGTTTTTTTCTCAAAAATTTTCCCAGATGAGATTTGTTACGTACCAGTTCTTTAGGTGTAAAACAAATCAGCTTTGACTTTGTTATCTATATAAATAAGTTTGTAGTAGTTACCTTCACATCATTTAGGGAATATACTGGAGGATGTGCAACAGAGCAAGTTTGCATTTTGCTCATGGAAGCACCACAGAGCTGAGCTGCCCTTCTATGGGGACACTGCTTGGCCAGGCTCACTCTTCCTGATCTTCTTCCTCATGCTTGCAGGATGAATGCTGGACTTTCGCTTAGAACCTCCGCATATTAGGAGGAACAAGATGGGAAAAGACCAGGGAGAAGAAGCAAACCCAATGTTTCCGGAAATCTCTGGCCAAACTTGGCTCACGACTCATTAGTGAAAAGTCCATGTTCATATCAGATGCACACTTCTAACATCAAAGGGGGCTGAGAAATAAAAATAAATAAACAGATAAATAAAAATAAATTAATCTGCTGGGGATTTAGCTCAGTGGTTAAAGTGCTTGCCTCACAAGTGCAAGGCCCTGAGTTCGATCCTCAGCAGCAAAAAAATAAATAAATAAATAAATTAATTAATTAATTAATCTGCCACAGTCCTGGCCTGAATAAAATGAGGGTTTCTTAGAATGTTGCAGGACCACATCTTTCTACCTAACAGGGTTGTTCAGGGAATCAAATGAGACAATAGCTGTAAAGGGACATGAGAAAATTTTAAAAGTCATGAATAAGTAAAATTTTTTAAAAGTAAGAAATGTACACAATCAATAAGCTTAGCTAATTAGCTGTCTCCGACACGCAGCAAAAACGTATGACAGTTGCAAGCACCAGTACGAAAACATACATGTCCACACACATAATTATTCCGTCTGTCTAGATACATACTTATTTATGTGCAATTGCCTACATATTATTTGCAAGTAATTTATATTAGTTTATACTTATCTTTCACACATATGTAAATGTAGCCATGCAAAATACACATGCAATAAAATAACTGAAAAAATAAAAATAATATCCTTTCTCTTGACTTTGTGCTACTGAGGCCTCAAGATTTTTCACAGTGTGATACTATGAGTTTATTTCAGGACCTCACACCAAACTGTCTATTATTTATGTGGCAGCCTTATCTTTTCCAAAGAGAATTCCAACTGCAACCTTGGAATATACACATTAATAAAGGAGGTAGATGGACACATTTGCCAAAAATTTCACAGCAGTCTGAAAAGCTTGCAGAGTTTTGAAAATTTGAGCAGACTTAGGAAGAGATGGCCCTGTCCAGAGGAGTCAAGGAGGATGATGGGATCCATAATGATGCTGCATTTAAACAGGACTATCCTACTAGCTGATGAAGACAGAACATGGCCCAATGGGTGGAAGCCACAGCAAGGAGTGTTTTATTGAATAATAGAAGAAAGAAGGAATAAAAGTTTCCAGCAAAATTTTATTTTCCCCACTAGAGATATTCAAGGGACAAAATCATTGCTGGTTCACTGACTGTCCTTCCTACATGATGGAAGAGCTTCTTTATCTACATCTTACCTCTACTTCCACATATTTATTTCAGCTTCTGCATTACTATTTCTACTTACTAAAACAATTCACCAGTAACTTCTATGTCATCACACTGTGATTAAAGCAAGACAGCATCTGTGAAGACTGTTACAAACTATAAAATACTATAACAAAAACATAAGCAAAAATAGTGCAATATTATTGTAATACTGCTCTAATGCAAAACTCGGTGCTGACACAATAGTACAAAGTAGCACCCTCCAAGGGTGGTCAGAGGTCCCCAGGTGCTCCCTGACTATTTCCGGGACCACCTGGGGTCAAGAGTACTTTCATAACAGTAAGAGATTATTTGCGTGGTTCAACGCGTTGACACTTACACTGATGGTGTAAAACAATGTTGATAAAACCACTAACACCTTTGCAGGAATCAAGCCCGGTGCAAAAAGGTGCTGGAATCCTTGTATTTTATACCATCATGCACACTAGGTAAAAAAAAAAAAAAAAAAGGCTATTTTGTTGTAGGGATGTCTTTCATAAAATAATCAATGATTATTATTAGTTTTGTTAAATTTTGATCTTTGAATGTGTACCTTTTAAATATTCTCTCGAGAGACCAGGTGGAGTAAGACCCTCAAGATATTTCTGTAGCAAATCAAAGTCTCCGGCCTTGAGAAGATTGGTTCTGTAAGATGTGTTTGCTTCTCTTTAGTTGACTCCATCCTTGAAAAACTGACAGAGTACAGTTATAGAACCTTGGATATTCGGTAGTCATTTTCTCAAAAATTAATAAAGCAAACATATTATTTCAAGGAAAATGACTTACAATATCATTGGCAATCAATATGTTACCCTGAGAGTTAAAATTGTGAAAACTTGTATTTACCAACATGAACTTATTCTTACTGACTTTTCTGATGATAGCAATGAATGTAATTTTTTCTTTTCTTTTCTTTCTTAGTTCTTGATGCAGGAAAAATGCTTTTACTTTTAGGCCTTCCATGCTCATCTTTTGACATTATGAAATAAAACATATCAATATTTATAAGTGTCTCATAACTCTGTAAAACATGTTTCACAAGATCAACACAAGGAGTAGAAGATGATAAACCAATAAATTTTAATGTAACCTACCTTTCTCTCTTTCTCTCTCCCTCCCCCCTTCCTTCCCCCTTCCCCTTTCTTTCCTTCCTTCCTTCCCCCTTCCCCTTCCTTCTTCCCCCTTCCCCTTCCTTCCTTCCTTCCTTCCTTCCCTGTGCTGAGAATTGAACTTGGGGCCTGACATGTTAGCCATATACCTGTCCGGTGAGCTGCATGCCCAGGACTTGGTGTGGCTTTTTAGAGGTTAGTTGCAAGGTTAAATCTGAAACTATCACTTGTCAAGTTTTAGTGTAGGATAAAAACAAAAGTATTCATAACCATCTGAAAAGGTTACTAAAATATTTCTCACACTTTCAACTACTTATCTGTATACAGCCAAATTTTCTTTGTATACTTCAACTAAAATGACATGTAACAAAATGAATGCAGAGCAAATTGGAGGATCCAACTACCCCTTATTAAGTGTGGCACTAAATATGCCAAAACGCTACTCTTCTCATTATATTTTGTTTCTTTTGAAAAGTCTAGTTATTGTTCATAAATAACATGTTTCAATGTTAACATGCAATGGATTTATTACTGTTACTGGTAAGTAGCTTAATACATAAAAATTTAAATTTTTCTATTTTAATTCTGAACATGGTAAATAAATTGATATAATCATATACACATGTGCTATCTGGGGACATTCCATTAATTTTAAGACTGTATCGGGGTCTTGGGACCAACTATTTGTGAACTACTGTTACAAAGAAATCAGTAAAACACTTCAACATTATATCAGTGTTTAACACAATTGCGAATTTGACTCATTCACTTCTTATGTGTCCTTTTTTATGTCCCATACTTTGGTTTTTGTTCTCCAGTTAACTATTTTCATTATTTAGACAAGAAGACAACCTCCTTAAGCTCCTAATGCTTTTTAAATCTCAACAATACCCAAGCTCAGTGTGTTTCTTGTTGTGTTTCACGTGACACTTATATATATATTTTTTTTCTTCCAAAATCTTGTAGTAAGCCAGAAACTAGGAGCCCCAGTATGTTGGCAAACCCATTCTGTGAAAAAACAAAGACAAGACAAAAAACTGATTCAACGTGCGGGCTGCTGCCTTAGAGGTATCAGCTTGGCATTGCTTTTCCCGGTGTTGGCACCGAGAGAGCCGCACACAGTTGTCATCCTGAGTGGCTGGCACTGGCTCCAGTTTCCCTTTTGCCCTTAGTGGCCAGGTTTGATTTATCTCTCATTTTGTAAAAATAATGTAATTCTATGTTCTGCTATTTCCCAAAATTATCTGTGGCAAGGTGCTGACATGTCTCCAAAAGTTAGGAGTCGATCTGTTTCTGAATCTGTCTGACCATCAGTGGTTTGGGCCCTCAGTGTGTTGCAGAAAGCTGTCAAAGAAATCCAACACACGATCTGCTTTACATTTTATATTTGACTATTCTCTATATCGTTTTACCTGCAAGGAAATTACAGGTGAGTTTGCCATGCTACTACTAAAATACTAGTTCTTGAACTCCAACCTCCTCATTCCCTGGGAGCTTGTTAGAAATGAGAATCTCAGACCTGTCCCAAGAGTTAATCAAAATCTGCATTTTAACAGACCTCTTCGCGAGTCTTTGGACACCATGTTTGTCAGTACTGTTACAAGTAATTTGAGCCCTAATGATCTCAGCTTGCTGCCTCGTAATTGGCAGAGTTAAAACATAAAACAGCCTCACGAAATGTGTTCTGTTTTAGGGTATTTGCCAAAATATCCCACTCATCTTCTTTCTTAGTTTGTCTACAATGTTATTTTCCCCTAGTTAATTAAAGTTGCCTCTTTCCAAATACTGGAATGATTCTGTGTGTTTTCACAATCTGTTTTCTTTAAAACATGGACTTTCTATTCTCTTTCAAAGCACCAGATTCATCATTTTGGTATCTATGAGATTTTTGTCCCCTTGGAAATATTGATGTATAAATTCTTTGCTCTGTGGAATGATAAGTCAGATTTGGTATATATTTTTCTTCTTTGCTGATTTGGAAATTCACTTTTATGTGTTACTACTAAATTAGTAAATTGTTAATGTGCTGTGGCTTTGAATTCTGTGGATCGTCCCTGGTCCCTTGGCCAGAATGGCCAACATAATTTACTATCATGTAGTTCAAGAGCTTGACAGAGTAATTGGGCATTTTGGGGGAGGAAGAACACACATAAAACATATTCACAAATTTATAGACATTTAAATAAGTCCCTGTAAGGCAGCCGATGTCTCATTCAGACTGCACTTTAGAATTATCTGGGAAATCTTTAAGAAACCCCAGGCCTGGGTCTGTTGCCCTGGAGAGTCTGGCTTAGTTGGTCCACCATTATTTCCATGTGTCAGTATTTCTTAAAACTCTCAAAGTGAAGCAAAGCAAGAATCGAGAGTCAGTTTTGTACAAAACGGCAAAGCCAACGATAACCACGCCTTGGTCATCCTCGCTGTGAACAGGATTCTTTGGTTAGGGAAGTCTACCTAAAGCAGGCCCGAGTGTGAACAGCGTCTTAAGTCTGTCATCCGAGGCCCTGAAGTTTCATTTCATATATTTAAGAAATACTGAAATATTTCTTTTTAACCTGCCTTTCTGAAGGCAGCAGAAAGATGAAACAGAAATGATGAGGTTTTATGGTGGAATAAATTATATAAAGTTTAATGAATAGCAACCCAACTTTCACTTATATGATTTAGAGTCCTGTGGGACTCTGTGTTAGGGTGCTGACTGTATGCTCTGCTGAAGTTACCAGTTAATTTGGTGAGAATAGCTTTGATTCAGGATCAACAGTGTACATTTTTGCCTCCCCGGGACTTGGTCTTTGCAGTACAAACATGCACACATCCCCTCCCTGTTTAGATATCAAGATACAAGCTACTTATTCTCTTGCCCAAATAATATTTCCAGTGATATCCTGGTCATTTTTTGCACACATTTTTCAGAGATGTAATTACTATAAACCAAATAAAATGTCCAAATGACCTTATTTTTCCAAACTGTAAGGAAATCTGTGACTGTTGACCTCATACAAATGTTAAATTCACAGAAGATCATCTGATGGCGTATAATCGGTAACTAATTCTTCTTGCACATGTGTAGGAGCAGACTGTTGTAAGAATTCAAAAGTTTAAATTTTTCTCCTCAAATCAAGTGGTAAAATCAATCAACAGTCTGAGAAGATGTGTCAAGTGTATCCTGACTTAAGGCAAGATCAGGGAGGGAACCAAATCCAACCTCATTTAGGTTTTGGCTCATGAAGCAACCAAGATTGAGCAGGGTGATATCTCTGGTATAGTCCTTTTTGGGTCTTCTCACAGGCTTAAAATGGAAGTTTTAATTATGCTTGTTGAAAATAAGGGATGAGATTTATCTTGCCTTTTTCCTTCAGTAGTTACTTCAGAAAAATGTTATAGGTACTTCCTCATCTACTTGAAATATAAATATCTATTTTAAAAATTTGAGAATTTGTCAGTATTGTGGCCTATACATTTCTTTCTCAGAGAACTGGAGCCATCTCCTTGTAATGTGAACATTTAGGGAAATAACACCCTGTCTCCCAGTTTCTGTGGGAGGGTAGAACGTAACTTTGGTGGGCACCTTGATGTAAGTTGCAAAACCACTTCCTGTCATAAAGATATAAGAAGTTCGTGGTCCTCTGCATAAGCCCAATTGGCTAACCGAAATGGTCACCCCAATTACCTCTTAAAACTAGAATAAATTATGCCTGACAAAATTATTCCATTTTGTCAAGTTCTTTTGCTGGAGGGGCGGTTGCTGCTTATCTTGGAAGCATGTAGCTGTGGGTTGTGTCTGCTTGGCGATATACAACTGTAGAATTTCTCTGTCTTTGCAACCTCTTACTAGCTTGCGTGTCACACCCATCACATTCTAGTTTAATGTTCGTTCAATAGTAGAAGTGTTTTCTTCCTCTACTACCTTTGTAGAGAACATTTCCAATTTGGAAAGTTTCCGGTTTCTCAACCCTGATTTCCCAACAGTCTTTCTCTTGTACTCTTGGTATGCAGCTGATCACCTTCTGGTTTTAGGTATTCAGTGTTTGCTGGTTCTGTCTGAAACTGCTCAAAACTCCGTCTTGAAAGATTCCACTTTTTCAGCTGGATTTCATTATTTTCACCGTGTGTGCTGGCTAATCTTGATGGTGAACTTGATTGCCTCGAGGGCTAAGTACACTCAAGTAAACTTCTGTCTGTGTCGGGGCAGTTTATGGCCTTGTGACCTTGGGGGTCAGATCTGGTCCCCCTTCCTCCCCGGCTCTTCTGCTCTCTGCTTCCTGGGTGCCAGAGATGTGTGGCTCTCCTCCACCGTGCCCTTTTGCCACGTCATTTCTGCCGTGGCATTGACTGGACCTCTGAAACTGTTAGCCAAAATAAAATGTTCTCCTTTAAATTGTATATACCAGGTATTTGGCCCCTGTGATGAGAAGCAATTCATACGCCGTATTTACTTTCTTGATACTAGACTACTTTTGCAAAGGGTCCTTGGTGGATTTTGCTTTCAGCGGGAATGTGTTTTACAAAAGCTATCTATAAAATTCCGTCTCTTCTGTATTCCTGAGTTAAAAAGTATTTTTAAGCCTTCTTAATTTAGGTATAAAAACAATAACTTCTAAAGTTCTCTGATTATTGCCTTATAGAAATTTCAGTTTTAAGGGGTAAGTGTTAATTGCTATTGTTGAGTTGAATTTTAACTAAGATGACTGACTGATGCTGTGCTAATAGTAAGGTCTACAGGGTCAACTTAACCTATTAACAAATGGAGAGAGGGGACAGACCTTGCAAATGAGAGTCATAGTCAATAGGATATGGACTTATGGGAGTCAAGGGCAATTTCATCTGTGGCTCTTTTTACCTCCTGAAAGACCTCCTACTAAACAGACTCGTGGGTTAGACTTTTCAGCCAAAATACGTACAGAAAATGCCTATTAAAATAGATTTTAAGGCTATTATTACTGGGACTGAGTCATAGAAAGCACATTGTACAGTGACTGCTAGAGCCGGAAAGGGAATGGGATAGTTCATTTCAACCAAAAGTGCTCGCTGCCGCATACAAGTGAAAAGTATTTCAAAGGTCATTTGCACATAAATGAAGAGTTTTCTTCTTTACCACTGCCTGTTAAACTTTTAAAACACACCATGTTAGAGGAATGGGAGTCTGCTTATGCCCTTGGACAGTTTGTTAGAAATGTCTGACTTTCCATGAGGTGGTTATTAAATTCAGGCCAGACAGAAGGATTTTCTGTATCTCTGTGTTGACTGCCATGAGATCCTCAGCTTGGAAAAAAATAAGTAATTGCTGGTATTAAATACCTCTGCCAAGCACAAAATAAATCCCTCTCAAAAACTACAAAAGCGTAATGAGTGCCTTCATGTATAGAGCTTTAATAACCACGGTAATTCATTTAAATGCAATTTAATTAGGCACTTAATTAGGCATCTACTGCATGCTTTCACAAAGTGCTGTGAATACTATGAAGGAAGTACAAGGTATAGTTCCTGCCGTTATAAAAGTGTAGTATTAAAAGAGAATGGAAATAAACTGGGCAGAAGTCCAGAAATAATTTTCTAACTTATCTTGGTATAGGAAATAGTGATTTATTTTATCTCCTCTAGGTGGGACCGGTTTCAAATGGCTTACATTTACATAATAGCTTTTCTTTTGTTCCTTTAGTCCCAAGTAATTGCTTGTTTATAACATTTTATGGTTCTCTGATGAGAAGCTTCCTGCCTTATGGAGAATATAAGTGACCAGGTTTCTTCCAAACCATGAAGCTGAAGCTGAAGTACTATTCATATCTGGGGGCAACCCAGAGAAGAAAAATACAAGACCGACACAAAAGAAAATTTAAAGAACAAACATTCAGTAACACTTGTTAAAGTGCAACAAGAACGGCTTTATGCAAGATCATCGTGATAGGGATAGGAACCTTTGCGGTAGGTCCTTGCAACAGAAAATAGACATTGAGTTTAGTTCTGAATACAGTATGGACAAATCAGAATTTAAAGCTAACGAGGAGGTTGGAGATCAGAGTATGGTGAATTACTAAGAGGAAACAATAGGGGTAAGGGACACTGTGTTTCAAATGGCTTAACAGAATTCTTGCTAAGGACAGGCTAGAGTGATAAGATGGCATCTGGGAGATGGTGGAGGATGAAGAACACAATCAGGTAGAGAGAATCATCAGATTCTGAGAGTGGGTGATTCTTGCTAAACTGATCAGAGTGGCTTGGTAAAGCTGGATTTTACAAGAAAGTGCAGAGAGGAGCTTAGCAGAATTTCAAGAACCCAACTAATCACTGGCCAAGCAAAGAATCTTTGTCGATGTTCATCCCTGTCTCTTTTGCTTTGTTTATTATGAAGGAGGCTGTGGAGATGGAGAACAACCTGACAAATTTAGGCGACTACAGGGCAAAATGTTTTAACTCTGAATGAAGGCTCTCAATTGGACCTGACAGTTTCCCTTGGATGTCAGACTACCTCTCATGGATACCATGTAGCCAAAAAAGGCCTTCTTTCTCTCAAACAATCAAACTGTCTCTAGTAATTTACTCAAGGTGATGGAGTGATGGGGGGGTGGTAAATACTTTCTGATACAGTACTGGCTTGTTAGAATCTGCATTAAAGATGTGTTCAGCAAAGTTAGAGTAATGGCAGATATAAAAAAATAATTCATTTGGATGAGTTAAACTGGCAAGACAGATTTTATTGAAAAACACTGCAATAGGAGAGAAAGATAAACTCAACTCTGGTGAAACAAAAGAAGGAAGGATTTTAAATGCTGAGTTGAGCTAAAGGAGAATTACTGGGAGACTTTAGGGTGCAGGTTGGTGATTATGACGAGGTCATTGTGCTTGTTAATTTATCTTACTGAAGTTAGGCTATGTTATGGTTTAGCTATAGAACACCCTCCCACAATGCTCATGAACTCTGAGGCAGGGTGTTTTAGTTACTTTTCTCTCGTTGTTGGGACAGAATACTCAACACCCAAAGTTAGGGGAAGAAAGGTTTATTAGCTCACAGTCTGCAGAGACTTCAGTCTATAGTCCACTGGGTCCGAGGCAGGGCGGCATGGCAGAGGCAGGGTCGACCGACCGGCATGGCAGACCGGCAGCAAAGTAAAGTGAGGAAATGCAAGGAATGTATGCAAATAAGCAATGCAAACAAGCAGCTAATTAGCCTCTTCCTGTATCTTTTAT
>PVJO010012743.1:0-54404 GCA_004026905.1 Hystrix cristata | reverse complement strand
AATGTCCCCTGCAAAACTGTTGTTGAAATTTACTTGCTATTATAAAGAGACACAGCCAGTATAAAGAGATGGGACTTTCAAGAACAGATTTGGTCTGAGGGCTCTGCCTTCATGTATGCTTTAATATTCTCATCACAAGAGAGGATTTGTTACAGCTTGGCTCCCTTTCTCCATCTCCTATAAGCTCACTTATTCATTCACTATGTGATCACACTGGACAGATGCTGGTACCATGCTCTTGAAGTCCCCAACCCCCAAAACCATAAGCCAAATAAACTTCCATCACTTAGAACTACCCAGTCTGTGGTATTCTGTTACAGCAGCAGAACATGAACTAAGACATCAGATGAAACTCAATAATGTAGGACTTTACTGAGCATATTTCCAGCGTTTCCCTTAATGTTTAGAAGAAAGCTGCCACATAACTTGTTTTTGCCATATAAGTTTGGTTCTCTGACCTCAGGTGGTTTTCGTTGACAGGAACATAGACTACAATATTCATTCCAGTGACCTGGAAACAGGCCTATAAGGGGAGTACAAAGTTCACTATTAGTTTACTGAACATAAATGGAATTTGTTTGTTGAGCTGCCTGACCTTGAAATATAAAGAAAAAATGCTTCTTTTTTTTTTCTATTATTCAGTCTTCCAATTGACTGTGTTGGATTTTTGTATTTTAATACTTTGACATTTCAATATTTCAAGCAGCTTTAAGGTAGAGAAAAGTTCCTTTGATGATGATTACAACTCACTTCTCTTATCAAAGCGTCAATCCTGTCTAAAACCAAAATCTCAAATTCAAATTTTTTCATTCCATATTAATAAGGACGTTTGGTCTGATTTTTCATAATGTCCACCTCCTTCCTCATTGTCTTTCCATCTTTCAGCTCTTTGAAAAACAGAGAGTATTGTAGGAGTGGGGAATTCATTGTATGGAGCAAAATACTGGCACTTCTTTTATTTTTTTGGACGAAGACTGGGGGCCTCATCTTCCAATCTTGTAATCACCAAATACTGGTTCTTTTATATCAAGATTCCCCAACCTTTATGTAACCAGGGACCAATTTTGTGAAAGAAAATCAGAAATTGCAAGGCATCTCAAAAACAACAACAAAATCGGCAACGGCCGCTATGTATGTGTCATATGAAACAGAGGTACCAAGAATTCCACCCAAGACATGTAAATACTATGCACTGCAAACATGCACAAAAAATGGAAGGAGCAGAAGAGGGGAGAGAAAAGAGAAAAAGGATGAAGAAAGGAATTATGTTTTGTACATGTACCAACTTCCCACAAGGAATATAAACATTATGTACTACACACATACTAATAAACTAAAATTTAAGAAACAGGGGCATCCAATCCCCTGTTAGGATGCAGACCACACAGTGAGGGGAGGGGAGGGATGGTTTCAGCATGATTCAAGTACATTACATTTATTGTGTAATTTACTTTTATTATTATTATTACATTAGATTCTCATAAAGAGCACACAAACTAGATCCCTCCCATGCACAGTTCGTGGTAGGGCTCAGACCCTTATGAGAATCTAATGCCAGTGCTGCTCTTACAAGAGTCAGGCCTTAATACAGGGATAGGGACCAGCTGTAAATACAAAAAAGCTTTGTTCCTTGGCCTGCCGTTCACCTCCCACTTTAGGACCTACCTCCTACCAGGCGGTGTACCAGCACCAGTCTGCAGTCCCAGGGCAGGAGACTCCTGTTTCATAAGACACACACACAATGGTTGCTATATGTTTTTGAGACCCCTCACAATTTATAATTGCTGAAACTTCCTTAATATGCTTTCTTTACAGGGAGTGAAAGGTAAGAGGGCTACAATTGTAATGATTCTTTCTCAGATGCTGATCACAAAGAATCATCCTAGATTTTCTCAATGTTACAACGTCTTCCCCTCCAGGAAGCAGACTGCTTGAGCAAGATTCTTCTTAGAACAGAGGAAGCTGAACTACTTCTAACAGTACAGGTAGTTTATGGCACAGTAAGGCATCATGACCACATGAAATGCTACACTCATTAGCTGTTTTACTCATGTGGAAATTTATCTTCATTGACATCACCAAATTTACATGCTTCAGAATTCAGACAGCAGGAAGCAAATATTAGTTTATACTACAAGTAGATTTATTACCAACTTTAAAAGTTTAAATTTTAGGGTCTCTTGCATAGGACTTTCTAAATTCCTGACAAGGACATTAGAAGTATGTTTACACAGTCACATAAATTTGCAAAAGCAATATAAAAAAGGTTCTCTGTATTTTATAAGTTTCAGAATCCACAAAACTCGAATCTTCTCCTGGCAATGTATATAAGTATAATCACTCATCCCCACCAAACCTGAACAGGGACAAATGTATATCAGATTCTCCTAGGAACTCTCACTAGAATTTCTCCATTTTAATTTCTTATGGAATATAGATAGAGAAATACCCCAGGGAAACAAATTCCAGTAAACTCACATATTCTACATTAATAATTCTCATCAATACCCTTTTAGATGATGATAAGCAATAGAGATTCATATCCACTGAATGTTCTTTTCTAACTTTTTAAGATCCTACATAAATGTACCTAGCATTTTCTTATGATGTGAGTACTGGTCAAAAGAATTTCAGCTTTAGAGGTTCAACCATGAAAATCAAGACAAGGAATTTTTCCTAGAAGTTTCTTTTATATAGGCATTCATTCACTTCAGACAGTGCAGGCCTGTGTCACTCACTCGGCCTTCTTCCACTCAAAATAGGGCCTCACACTGATGGAAATATTCAAAGTGGTAAATTTATTTCATATTTTATTTTAATATTTCTAAAAAAACTTTTTGTTCTTGTTTATTATTTCTCAGTGAAAACAAAACATTGAAGATTATTTGTAGATATTACATATCTATATATAATGCATAGATTCTTACCTTCTGCAAATAATCTGTTTCAACATCTAAATGGGGTTTCAACATCCAAAACAGGCAACATGGCTTATTTAGTCTCTAAATTTGTATGAAAAACAGCAGATTTTGGAAAATAAAATGCATTATATCTCTATTTAAAAAAAAAACTAAACTTTTGTTTGCTTTTTCTAGTGTTATGCTGGGCTGAATTGGCCCCTGTTTCCTAGAAATGCACTAAATCTCTGATTTATTTTCTGATTTTAAAATGAATCACTGATAAAAGCTAAATGTGTTTTTGCACTTTGCACCCTGATTAATTCTTCATACTTTCAAGTGCTCTGTAAATAATACATGCTTTTGAATGATAACTCGCCAGATTGTTTTCAACAGGCCAAAACTACACATTGAATTTTGATGGGCAGTTAGTGAAACAATGCAAAGAAAGCAGAAATGAACAGCTAATGGGCTGCTCAGAATGCCAGCATGGCATTCTGTCCATGTGAAGCTTCAAGCCAAGTGGTGACACAAGGAAAAAAAAAATATCTTTATGCCACAGATCTTTGAATCTTATTCCAAAATCAACCCTCTAAGATGTTTTCCAGTGTCTAAAGCATTCACTGAAGTCTGTAATTGTCTTTTATTTACTCAAATACCAGTGGTAAGAAAAGTATTGAATGCCACGAAAAAGCTAAGAAATAGAAAAATCCTACAGGAAATAATGAGAAATTGCATTGCAACAAAGTTGTCATGGGATAAATAGGGCATTAAGAAATTTTAAAATGCACAGGTATGCAGAATCAAAAGGTGCAAAACTGATTATTTATTAAGCTATAATCCAAATTTCATGAGAGAGAAAATTAACAAATTGTCTTACTAGCACATTTTAACCTAAGAGATAGGTTTTTGTTTTTTGTTTTTGTTTTTGTTTTTACTTATATTATACAAAGCATGTTCAAATTAAAATTGACCCCAAAAGACAAGGTACTCTCAGATGGTTCTCAGACGGTTTTCTCATCTACGATGGGAAAATAATACCTAACCCAACTTGTGGGGAGGTTGTGACTAAATAAAACATACACCTTAAGATATTTAATGCTATTTAGCCTCTTCCCTGGTACATTATAATTAATATATTATTGCTATACTGTCTTTATCAGTAGGGCAATATGATGATTCATAAATTGATAGCAATTTGGGGGCTTTTCTTTAGAGTAAAATCTGTTTACCTACCACATTTTTTAAAATGTACTTTCATATGACAATAGATACATACGACAACAATACACAGATATTATGATTTCCATTTTTAAAAAGCACCAGTTACATATATTAAAAAGAGATCCAGAGAAGTTATCTGGCTTAATTCAGAATTCAAATATGCATATAAAACATGTGTTTTAGAAATAAGAAATTCCTTGAGTTAAGTAGATAAGTTTTCTTACTTGGAATACAGGTAAACTAGCACAGACACTCTTGCAAAGAGTACAAAAAGAAAGGCATCAGTAACTATGGCATAAAAATTCCACCATTTACGGGCTGGGGATTTAGCTCAGTGGTTAAAGTGCTTGCCTGAGTTCCATCCCCGGCCACCAAAAAAAAAAAAAATTCCATTATTTAAACATTTTTAATCAATGGTGAGTTTCCAACTATAATTTGGGGGGATAAAAGCTGCTTGTACTATACAATCAAATTTGACAGTCTTATAATATCATACATGGGCTTTAATGTTTATATACAAAAGTTTATGGGATAGTTTTTAAAAAGTTCATGTTGCTTTTTTTTTTTTTAACTTCCACTTTAGTCCTTACTTCATATTAAAAAGTGATACAGGTTACTACCAGGTCACTTAGCAAAATAGGTTTAATACTTCTCCATCACTATTTTTTCCTATTTCAATTAGCCATTGAGAAAAGATAAACTTTCTCATTCTATTATTTACAGGTTTAAATTATTAAGCTGCAGAAGTTTTATATAAAATAACACCTTTCAGGCTGGGAATTCAGCTTAGTGATTAGAGTGCCTGCCTTGCAAGCACAAGGCCCTGAGTTTGATTCTCAGCACCAAATAAAATAAAATAAAATAACACCTTTCATTATTGATTTAACATAACTTGTAAAGTTAGGCTGAGCACAGGTTTCCTGTTTTTCTGAGATTATTTATTCCTATATCCCATTATTCCTCACTAAGATAACCCGTAGTCCAAGAAAATATGAAAAGGTAAAAATACCCCATTATTAAAACTCTTCCAGTTGGAACCAGAAGGTAGGAAGAGGTAGCTCTAATCAATGCAATGGAAACAGAATTTCCTAGTACATTAGCCACTTTCCCAGCCCCAGCACGAAATATCTGACACCAACTACTTGAAGCAGAGGTTTGCTAGATTCGTGGTTTCACAGGGTTCATTCCATAGTTTCTTAGTTCCAAGGCAGAAATGGCATGGTGGAAGGGCAGTGCAGAGAAAAGCTGCTCACGGCAGCCAGGAAATAGAGAGAAAGGGAGGAGGCTGGGACAAGAAGACACCCATCCATGATATTTTCATTTGCATTCTCTAATGGCCAGAAATGATGAACATTTTTTTTCATGTGTTTACTGACCATTTGTACTTCTGATCACACCCACGACAAAATGCCTCTTTTGTCCAGGCCTCACTTCCTAACAGCTCAGCCATCCATGAACTTATCAGAGGATTCATCCACAAATGCACACAGCACCCCCATTTTCCAATCACTTTCCACAAGCCTCACGTCTGAGCACATGAGACTTTGGGGGACATTTTAGATCTCACCCTAGGAAATGTTCTTTTCTGAAGAAAATGCCAAAGCCTCCCTAGAAAGTAGCTCTGTTGACCTTTCTTCTTCCTTAATTTTTCTGCTTATAACTCTGAAATGAGGCCTGAATGTACAACAGACATTTTAAGACCCCAAGTAAGAAAAACAGAAGTTAAGGAAGGCAGGAATCTGGCTCTTTGAGGACATCTTTAAGTAACTGGTCCATCCAGTTAAGTAACTGGACATCTTTAAGTAAGTGCTTGCTTCTGAATCTCACGTTACAGATTAAAATTTAACTCCCACCTCTTTAACGGACAAATGGTTGGATTTTCTATTACTTGCAAATAAATGCATACCTAACTCATAAAATATTATTTTATAAAAGTATCGCAAGAATAAATGAAGCTTTTATCAGTCATATTTTTTGTTACTGTTGTTTTTTATAATCTTTTTTTAAAAATTTTATTTTAATGGTCCATTTTAGATGTACATAGTGATAACTATTCATCATAGGGGATTTGTACCTGTACATGACATATCTTGTTGCTTCTCTTTTTCCCATTCCCCTCTCCTAACCTCCTTCTTCCTCCCTATCTACAAAAGCTTTGCTTCCATTTATTTTATCAGTGATTTATTTTGCATATAGAATTAGTGGCAAATTATAACATTACAATTTTCTTTATAATAAAACATTAACTACTAACATTAATACTGTTTCAAAACAACAATTTATAGTCTATATTGCTTTAGGTATGTAGTCTCTTAGCCCTCAGTCTTTGCTTCTCATTGGTGATAAGTCACAATTAAATTTTTGTCAGACATTACAAACCGTTAAATTGTTTGGCTGCTGATAGTTTCTAAAGTGATCTTGCTATTAAGGCATACTCTGAAAAATTCTACGTGACAATAATGAAAGAAAAAAGGCCCAAGACAGTTAGAAATTAAATATCTAGTTGTCGATAAACTAAGATATGAGAGGGATGTTATGAGCGTTTACTATTATATTCCAGGTCATGATCCAGTTCAAAAGGAACTTAATTAAATGAACATAATTTAGTCAGTTAAAGAGAAGGCCTTTAACTCCACTTATCACGTTATGACATTTTATAGCATTTAAAATGAAAGGATAGGTAGAATTCTATAGTAGTATGGATGGCAGTGCTAGTTGTAAAATATACCAATTTTGGATGTAATACTTCCAACCTGGTATAAGCAAATCCAATTTTCAATTTATTCCAGTTATGCTAAACCTGGTCTGGGAAATGAAAAGGATACTAAACTAGGTAAACCTCCCTTTGTGTTGTTCGTGAATAACATTTCATTATAAATTTCTAATTTCATACAATTTCCATTCCTGAGTAGATGTTTTTAAAAATCAGTCAAGGAAAATTTGTTAATACATTATTAGTCTTCGAAAATGAGTTAACCAGTGGGGTCAAACCTACAGCACTTGTGCCACAGCAGGCTGTTTGTTGTCACTGAAAGCTGTTAAATGTTCACGACCAAGAATCTTATATTAATGATTTTTAATGATAGCAATAACAATTTTAATGTTTACTGGGTGCTCCTTAAATAGCAGACGATGTGTAAAGCACAATAACTACATGATCTTATTTTAATACTGTTAATGTAAGTTGATTTGATTTTTCCCTACCCTCCAAAGTGAAATTGAGACAGGTATAATACCTACCTACATTTATCCTATGAGGAGACCGAGACACAGGGAGGTGAATCAAGCTGCCGAAATGAGACAAATAATGGATAATAGAAAGAGATTCAACCCAAACAATCTGAATCCAAAGTCTATGATTGTAATCAGTGCATGTAATAATTCTTCCCACATAGCAGCCTGCCTCACATATTTTAAAATCAGTAAGTTCAACTATCAGGTACCACATTCTACAGGAAATTCAAACAACTCTGAAGATACTGGATCTTTTCACCCGGGGTGATAGATTTTTCCAGTGTTTCCAGGAACCAACACATGAATTCCCAAAATGTCAAGTCTATAATATATTAATAGAAAAGAGGTTTACTGTACATCATAAAAGCTTTGAAAATACATGATTTTTTGAATATATTACTTCCAAAGGGACATCAATAAAAACTAGTCCAGACATTTATATGGCTTCCCATTAGAGAATCCGAGCCAGGTATTGCCAAATTACATAAAGATAAACACGTAACATGGAGATAAAAGTAAATGGCAAGGCCGTTTCAGTAAACAATAAACCGTGTCAAAGGTATAAATGGTTTCACTGGCTATAACTGTACTGTCCCAAAAAAAATCACGCTGAATAACTAAGGGTAAATCTTTATTAAATATTTATGCTGTATGAAGCAAAACACTTGACATTTTAATAAAACCAAAAAATTAATACTTAGGAATCAAAAATGAAAAATAATGATATAGATTAAATACTAACACAAAAAGATGTATTTTTATTCATTGAAATTATATTTTCAGAATATTGTTACTTAATAATTTTATAAATATACTCTTTCCCTTAACAAAATCAGGATATGCAATGTTATTCATATATTGTGAATAAGATGTATTTTACTTGAATATTATTTTATTTGGCAAAGATAATATGGCCAGTTAAGATCTAGACTGCAACCCAACATTTTATCTACAACAATATTTGACCACACAGTAACATTCTAAATGACATTTGTTAACACCATGCATAACTTCTAGATCCTAGGAGTTTAAAATGGTGTAATAATGCCTATAATGTTCCGTAACTATTAAAAAGTATGTCTGCATAAATTTAATTCATGATTCACAAATTAGAATAATTTTCACATTATTAAAATATCTGCCTAGATTATACCAAGGAAGTTAATAAAAATAAGAAGTTCAAAGTATTGTCAAGAACTCATGAAATCAAGTTTCACACAGGAAATTTATCAAATATTTCTAAGGGAAAATATGGAAAGTAGAACTGTGAAAGTTCATGTTTCTGAATAGGCAGCAGCAGGGGAAGAAGGTGAAAAATGAAAGACAAAATGACACTGAGCTTGACAACATTTTCCTACATTAGACTTCAACTTTGCAACCCAAGATCTATACCTCATCTCTCTACATTCTCAAGATGATTCTGAGAGTTATAGGTAGAGCAGTATTATTACTATATTTTCCAAAATGGATAATATTGAAAGAAACTTCTTCCCAAAGCATCCAGGTAGTTAGTGAGCATGCAAGACATAAAAATTAGAAAGTAGTAGAGAACAAGTCTCCAAAAGAGAATTTTTGAGGGAAAACAAAGAACGAAAAATTAGTATTTATTGTTTATCAGAGAATGACCTTATAGAAAAGTGATTAAAACATCTTTGAAAGATTTTTGTCTTAAAAAATTCAAAAGTAATGTAGTTGACATCATGCCAATGAAATTATATTTTGTGAAGAAGATTTTTTTAATTGCCAAGAAAATTATTTTTGAAACATGCACCATTAAGCACCAGAAGAATCTCTCAAGGGTGTCATTTAAAAGCCCCAGTGAGTCACTAAAAAGTCTTCAGAGTAAAATAACATTTGTTCCTGTGCCAGGTTTCCATCAAAGGTATGCATGCATTTTAAAAATAAAATGTAGGGCTGGGGATTTAGTTCAATGGGTAGAGTGCTAGCCTTGCAAACACAAGGCCCTGAGTTTGATCCCCAGCACCAATAAATAAATAAATAAATAAATAAATAAATAAATAAATAAAATGTAACATTTTACCAATATTTACAAATAATTAAAATAAGACATTTATGTATATATAACAGTAATACAAAGTTTACTTTTGCCACTTACATCACATTTTATTCTCTTGGCAGCTGAAATCCTTATTTTCCAAATTGAAACCATATTATATGGGGGCGTGGCAAAGTTAATGCTAGAAGGTAGAAACTATTTCTATGGCAAATAATTGCTGGCACCATTCCAGGAAATAAAATATGAGAAAGCATTCTTCCACAGGTTATGCTCTGTTCTCACCTTAGATTACAGAGTAAAAATGGCTGCATGAGTGGAAAATATGTAAGAACTTACACTGACCTTGGTGACACAGTGAAATAAAAATCCGTTAGCTGCAAGAAAAATTGAATTATCCATACCTTTTGTTCCCTAGATCAATTGGAAATTCATTTTCCTCAAAAGTAGGTGGAATTTATTTATAGTCAGCACTTGCTGAACTAAATTATTCTTATTTTTATTCTTATTCTTATAAATGATCAATTCAAATAAGTTACAATGATTTATCTGGCATCAGAACTACTGGTCTAAAAGAGCCTGGAACACAAAAGGACTCACCATAAAACATACTTCTATTCTCTCCGTAATATTTTGACACATTTTAAGGATAAGCTAAAGCCCACTTGGTAGACTGAATTTTAAAAATATTCAATAACATAATTAAAATCATCATGGTTTAGACATTGAATATCCACAAAAACTTATGTACTGAAGGTTGGGTCCCAGCTAGTGGTGCTATTGGGAGGTGGGAGAAAAGTTAGAAGGTGGAGGCCAATTGGAGGAAATTCAGTCACTGTGAGTTTGGTCTTCAAGAAGATACTGGAAACTTGGCTGCTTCCTGTCTCTGACTTCCACGAAATTAGGTAAACAGCTTTTCTCCACCAGGTGCTCCCTGCAATGATATTCTTCATCACCACAGGCCCAGTGCAATGGGTGCAAGTTACCACGAGCTTAAACTCCTGAAACTGTGGGCCAAAACAAATCTTTCCTCCTTGTAAGTTGATTTATCTCAGGTATTTTGTCACAGAGACAAAAGCTGACTAACACAGTCCATGAGATCATTAGTGTGCTGCACAGCATGAAACATAAAAAGTTTAAAACCAAAGTCTGTTATCAGTTTTAGCACAGGGGCCTTAAAAATTTGAAAACTTTTCATAAAGAATTATTGTGAGGCACCACCATTCTATATCTTATAGAGTATAAAACATTAAAAAGCCAACTAAATGAATAGACAAAACCATATAAATGCAACAAAGCTCCACATGTAATATATAAAAATTAAAATGGAGGGTAACAAACTATATTTGAAAAAAAGGCCACTGTGAAAAATGTATAGCCAAATGAAAATAGAAAAGTAAAAAGAGAAAGATAATACATGCTAAAATATTTTTGGAGCTGATAATGCTAATGTAAATAAATGCAGACACACACACAAAGAGGCGATATCGTTTTCCTGCTATATTCTCTAAGTAGTGCTGCCAAATACAGCAGGATTGAAGCCATTTCTGGGGAACTGCTGAATCAGGAGGATGAGTCAGAACGTAAACTCTTAGTGCAGACAAGCACTAAAAAAGTGCTTAGAGGCCATCCACAAACAGACACATATGTTCAGTGCATAAGGTCCAAACCTGTCTAGTCCTCACAGCATAATGAACTCTCCCCCCGCCCCAGCGGACCTTCTCATACTTAGGCATCTGGGGGAGAAAGTCTTTGGTCCATGGAATCAGAATTTATCCCTAAGTAGGGAGAGATAGCACACTGGTTAGTACTCCATGACGAGTAAAGAGGACAGGCCATTTTCTAATTTAAATGACAAGAAAGCTAAAATGAAAATAAACGAAATAAAGAGCTTAAATTATATTAAAAATTAATTTAGAGATATGGGGAAAAATTACTTGACAGTAATTTAAGAGAGTCTAAGAAGGTCTTTCTTCAAAAGCTCCCAAGGTCTAATCATCTCTCTGAGGTGGTCAAGACATGGCTCTTTTCCAGGGCAGACAGGAGGAATAAGTCATAACTTAAGCTTTTCTCAAGCTTGAGTAGATTTTTTGGTATAAGGGTTAGTGAATTTGGCCCATGTTTAATCAACACAATTAAGATTATGCTCTAAGTGTAAGTCACCTTTTGCCCTCCTTTCTTCCCTCCCCGTCCCATGAGACATTTCAGTGCTCTGATGTCACTCTGCTACTATCATTAATAAATACTAAGATGTCACACTTTATAAAATAACTCTAATACTTTATCTCATTCAACACTGATTTTCAACAGCAAAAATACCACAGCAACAATGATTTCCCACTCGAATTCCAGTGCTAACGTCACTGCTATGATCTTAGTTAGCTCTTTTCAGACAGATCCAGGGCACAGAAATAACAAACCAAAAACTAATCAAAGTGAAGCAATGTCATATCAAATGTAGAATCCTTATTTTTTGAGATAAACTCACCTATCTTACTTTCGAATCTTTTCCACTCATTATCATCACCTATTAAAAAGGTTATTTGTAATTAATCTCTACAAAATTTCCCTAGAAAAGGCTTCAGATTGTTAGCTGTAATGACAAATAACTAGCATTCATCGTAATGTAAAATTATGGAAACTGTCCTTTTGAACTTTGCCATAAGCATAATGATATCCTCTCCTCTGATACAGTAAAGAACTGCACACAGTGTTCCAGGCCTAATGAATGTAGCAATTCCCCATTAGTGAGCAGCACTAACATCCTTCTTTGGCATTTATATTTCATCTTCACACAATGTTCCACACTAGATATCACATTTTGTTCTTGATTATCATGAGGAATAGCAATGCATTTTAATTCGTACTCCGGATTTTCACTGTTTTCTACCCACACTGATTTGCATTTGGCTACATTGATCAGCACAGTCGGAATTAACACAAAGCTTCATCTCTGAAGACTTCACCAATTTAAGGAGCTATATGTTCTCTTTCAGTTTTCCCATGTACCAATGCGGAAGGTTAGGTCCACATATATTACAATAGAATAGTTAATTCTATCAATATTAGTGGCTTTCTAGTAGCTGGGTGAAGCAATTCTTATACTTTTACAACTCCTAGTTAAAATCATCTGTATGCTTTTTAAGAATATGTATTTCAGGGCTGTGGGTGTAGCTGAGTGGTACAACACTTGGCTAGCATGCATGAAGCCATGGTTTCAATCCTCAGCACCGCAATACATACATACATACATATATACATACACACAAACAAAAGCAAGCAAGTTTTCTGAGCCACAAACCCCAGATATTTTATCAGTGAAAGTCGAAGTGAAGGCTGATAAATCAGCATTTCATTAAGCATTTCATGAGATTCCAATGCAAGTAGTCCCAAAGCCTCACCTTGAAAAAAATCTGAAAATCAGTTGTCTTAATTATAGAATTTTTAATCACTGAACTACGCCACATCTTAACAAAATTGCTTTTATCCAACTACAATTCCTCACTATTTTCATTTAACAATTAACTATTATCCATAAGGTTTGCAAACTTCCTTTATGCATATCAGCCTTGGCCAAGGTTGCCAAAAATGTAGAGTCAACTCTACCCCAAACAATCTTACCTCCAGTAATTTACCCATCCTAGCCTTCTGCACAAGAAATGAGCAACTTCCACCTTAAGAGGCTAAGGATTGCGTTAATTAAGTTTTGTAAGAAAATGGCAATGGAAAAAACACAGAGAAACTAACATACATGTAAATATGTTTTATGTATTTTAGAAACTTCAAAATTCACAAAGGTAGAATAAGAGAACTGATGGAGGATAGCAAACATAAGTGCTAAAAAAAACCTATCCCATTATCAATAAAGCACACCTCAATTAAATTGAAGCTAGCCTTTAGGAGGTTGAACTAACATTCTCAGGCTGCTAGATGGGGGAACCAATTACCTCCACTTGATCAGGACTTTCTCAGTTTTATCGCTGAAATTCTACTGTCCCAGAAAACCTTTCACTCAGGCAAACCAGGACAGTTGGTCACATTACTTTATGCTTTTAATATTTAGGTACTAACTTTATAAAGTTTGAAAATTTTCCTATAACAACCTATCAAAAGAAAATAAGGAACATTTTATTTAGAAGTGGGTCATAAAAGCAGCCTTAAATTAAAGAGATCTGGAGCCCCAAAAACTTTAAATTTCGATTTGTCTCAGTGAATTATTGATAAGGAGTCTTTGTAAGAGAAAAAAATCTCAATTAAGAAGCCATACATATTTAACAAATATATAATCGTGGAAGTTACTGCAAAGAGGCCGTGTTGATACATTCCACCTATACAGATCCGTGTGTCACTGATTTTTACCCAATAAGGCACCAGTCCTCTAAAATACCAGCAATTACTTTAAAAGGTAACAGCCATCTTCACAAAACAGGGACTGTGGAGGGGTAAACAAGATATCACTTATTAAAGAGGTTATCTTTCCTCCAGTGTATGTTTTGGGCCACTTTGCCAAAGATCAAACAGTTGAATATGCTTGAGGTTATTACTGCATCATCTATTCTGTTCCATTGATTTCCAGGTCTGTTTTGTGTAACTATCCTGCTGGTTTTTATCACTGAGCTTTGTAATACAACTGCAAGTCCAGGATTCTGATGCCTCCCACTTTGCCTTTGTTAACTAGGATTGATTTTGCTATTCTGATTCTCTTCTGGTTACATAGGATGTTTATAATGTTTTCTCCAGTTTTGTGATGAATGTTGTTGTTGTTTTAACTGGGGTTGTGTTAAATCTGTACATTAATTTTGGAAGTATGGGCATTTTGACTATATTGGTTGGTGGGAACGTAAACTAGTACAACCGCTATGTAATTCAGTATAAAGATTCCTCAAAAAACTAAAACTAGACATTTCATTTTACCCAGTTATTCCACTTCTAGGTATCGTCTCAAAAGAGGTAAAGACATCAGATTACAGTGATGCATGTATACCCATGTTTACTGCAGCACAACTCATAATAGCTAAATCTTGGAAGCAGTCTATATGTCCTTCAACAGATGAATGGATAATAAAATGTGGTATTCACACACAATGAAATACTAGTCTACCATAAAGAAAAATAAATTTAGGCCACTTGTAGGAAAATAGATGTATCTTGAAACCATAATATTAAGTAAAATAAATCAGACACATAAGTTTAAACATCACAGGGTTTCTCTTATATGAGAAAATCCAAATTATAAATAAACAACAAAACAAAAGACAGATAGAAGAAAGTAGGGAGATAGATCTTTCTCAAATGGGAAGGGAATCAAGAGAGAGAGCGAGGGGGGAGAAGGGAAGGGAAAGGGGATGAAAAGAGGATTAACTTGCATACCAGTTCCACACAAGGAATGTAAATATTATGTACTACAAACATGAACTAATGAAAAAAAAAAAAAAAAAAAGACACCACTGCTTCAGGTCCTGGCTATAAGTGTTGAGTTACAGGCTCATGATTCAGAGACTCCAGTTAGGAAGGATGACTAGAGTTTGCAATGGTCAGTACAGTGTTACTTCAGTTATGTTGTCATGAGGCAGTTAGTTTGCTGATCACTCCCTTCTGATGGACTGCTAGATGATAATGATTAATCATGATTAATAAAGCTAAATACTTTGGGAAGATTACAGTCACATCTTGATTGCTCACAAACTGAGATACTGCTCTATGATTTAGTCCTTTAGAACATTTTGGGCTGTTTTCTACTAGTAAGAAGAATCAATGCTTTGCTAGTGCTGTTTTATTTATTATTCTAATTTTTTGCTTGTTTGGGTCTCTCAGCTTCTCCTATGCATCTGCTGGAACTTCAGGAGGAAGGATCCTAGTGCCCTTTCCCCCATTCCTATTTAATCCCAAGTAACAGCTTTAAAACTGTGGACCTTTTCCATTATTTTCGATAGTCATGGAGTTGTCTAAGCCATATAATTACATGCAAGACTCGGTGAACTCTGGTTCAGCCTGTTGTAACAGCCTAATGATTGACCCGTCTCCAGTCTCGTCCCCATTCAATCCATTCTCCACGTGCTGCCAGGGGAACTGTCTAGCACACATACACCAACATGGCACTCTCCTGCTTACAGGGTTTATTGTCTGAACCATTAGACCCAAACTATTACCCAGAGATGATTCTAGGCTTATCTTCAGCCACCAACCACATGCTTCTTCTATCTCTTCACATAGTACATTACTTGTGATGCCCCCAACAAAACTAATCCTTAGTGTTTACACTTGCTGTCTCTCTGGCCAGAATGTCCAGCACCCCAACCCTTTGCAGGGACATCTGTGTCCCCTTCAGGTCTCAGTTCATACCCTAGTGCCAGAAGGCATGATCGGACCTTCCTGAGAATGAATTTGAGGGCTATTCTTCCAGGGCCTGCTAGAGGCCGATTTATATTTATTTGAGCATATAGTACAATACTGAATTTAGGTGAACTCCTTTCTCCCTCGGGACTTTGGACTTGCCCCTCAAGGAACCTTGTACTATCTTGAACATAATATAAAAAATGGCTAATTTCACACGTTGTTATTGATTGATTCCCTATAAGAGACAACTCTTGATTCAAAGAAAAAAGTTTATAAAAAGAGAGCAATCTATGAAAATCAGTTAAAAATAAAAACAAATAAATTGGATATATTTAGTGGGATCTACCCCTTTCTGCAATTGAAAGCACACAAAATAAATGGCCATGAAACAAAGTCCTTGAACAATGTTGGAATTTCACAGTTTATTTGCAGATGTAATAAAGTGCATAGGTGATAAAAGTTATCATCTACTCAAAAATGAAGTATTTTTATAAAAGGATAAAACTACTAGGGACATGATTTCACTTAATAATGTGCTAATTATGCAAGCGATTTATGCACAGAAAGAGTAGCAAGTAGTAAATGACCACTATTAACTGACAGTTTGTAAAATAAAACACAGAGCCAATAGGCAGATATAGTAGTTTTATCCTTGCTGTTAACTAAAGGTAATGAAATAGTGGTGAAAATAAAAAGAATTATGTTTACTTTTGACAAAGGTATGAGGAAACTGGCACCTTCACATACAGTTGTAAATTGGTACTAACTTTCAGAAGTGCAACACTGAAATATGTCTTAAAAGCTAGCAGATTTGGCTAGGGATGTGACTCATTGGAAAAGCACTTGCCAGGGGAGTGCATGAAGCCATAAATTTGATTCCCAGCACTGCAAAAGTAATAATAATAATAATAACAATGACAACAACAAACGTTTAAATGTATACATCTCTTTACCCAGGAATTCCACCTCTAAAAATCTATCTAAAATAATGAAGTTGATAGTTAAATAACTTGAAACCATGGATCATATGAATATTTATCTTATTAAAAAAGAAAGACCTAAAGAGCCTAGACTATGAGAAAAATTAAAGATACAAAGACTAGTATGTAATAAAACCGTTAGGACTAATGATATAGAATGATGACCAGACATGCAAGGTGCTTTACATAAAGTAACATAGATACCACAATAACAATGTGTCTGAACACAGTTAAAAGTTTAACCGCAATATGATAATATTGCAGTAATTCAAATTAAGACAGACGTTTCCACTGTTACACTATTTATATTTTGTATTTTTTCTAAAATGATAATTTACTAAATAGATCTTCC
Source organism: Hystrix cristata (assembly GCA_004026905.1). Lineage (NCBI taxonomy): Eukaryota > Metazoa > Chordata > Mammalia > Rodentia > Hystricidae > Hystrix > Hystrix cristata. The sequence goes on along the minus strand of PVJO010012743.1, from coordinate 37,367 downwards.
ATGGTAAAAAGTTTTGTTTTAATGAATTACTAAGTAAAAACTATTGGCTAAAGTTCCCAGGGAAGATTCAGCACAAACGACTACTTTCACACTATGGGAGAGAAGACAGAAACACCACCCTAGGTGTTACAAAATAGTATCATCACAAACATGAGAGGTAAACATGAGCGTGGGTGTATGAGCACTATAGGAAGAAGAGCAGGCTACTTTTAACTGGAAGAAATGTATGCATTTTGATGGAGCAGGCATGAGAGATTTTAGAGCACAGGTACATTGTGGAAGTGGTGTTGTAAGTCAATTTTCTGGCAAGTAGTATTCAGCATGCTTATAAGCAGAGATTCCACAGGTACTAAGTCTATTACTGAACAACTGTGATTTAGAAGTACCATTATATGGGCTTAACATGGAGCAGCTGAATAGAGAGATTACTGAGGGGAGAAGCCACCAGGTAACCTACCTCCTTGGAATGTTTGCACCTGCTCTTCCTCTACCTGGGATGCCCCTTCTGAATTATTTGCTTTGCTCAAGATATTTAGTTTTGACCCAACTGTCACCTTCTTATTACAGCCTTCTCTGACCTCCCTTCACTCCAAATCCTTCTTACCTTGTTTTATTTATTTTTCCCCCACAGGACCTAGCACTTCCTAACGTTCTTGATGATGTATTTCATTCTTTTTTTATTGTTTCCACATAAAAATAGTTATCCATGAGGACAATAATTTTGTTTTGGTAATTAATGTATTCTTGCAAATTTATTTAAAAAGTGAGTATCTAAACCAGAGAATAATGCAGGTAAAAGCAGAGAGCTAGGAAGGATGTGCAGGAGTAGAAAGTGGTAGTGATACAGGGTGTAAGGAAAAACCAAACCAAAAAATGAGAAAAAAAAAAAAGAGAGAGAGAGAGAGAGAAGGAAAACACTGTGTCTCTGAATCCCATGAGAAACATTCAGAATATAAAGGGAAAACTAATGGTAATTTTTCCCATAAGCAAAGAACTGATAATATTTCAGAGCAAAGAGAAATAAGCCAGTGAGATTTGTAGGTAATAGTATGGTAAGAATTGGACTTCAGCCCAAGGTCATGGGCAGAATGCATGAGACACACGGCTACTTGTAAGAGATGGTTTTCGGTAATAGAATAAAGGCAATTTCTCCCATAGAAACCAGGGGAAAGAGAATACAACCATGAGAAGAGGATAGAGAGAGTAAAGAAATGCACAAAAATTGAAGTGCCACATTGTTTTTAATAGAATAGGTGGAGAGAAGACATTGCCAAAGAAGGACAGGACAGCTGGGACTGGAGGTATGGAAAGAGAGAAAAGGTCTAAAATAGATCCCATAGGGAGTGAGCCTGAGAGTACAGAAGAGACAATTAAAAAGACTGCCAAATAGCAGCAGAAACCAGATTGAAGTTTGAAAGCATCCAGTTCTAATGAGCCAAATCTGCAATGCTTTGTTTGCCTCCAGCAGTGCTCTCTCTCCTGGGAGAAGCAGCAAAGAGAGCAAGAGTTAGAGGTAATCTACGCTCAGGAGTCTGCTGCCCTAACAGGGTGGAAAGGGCATCAGTAAACAGAAGTGAGGCTGCGGCAGGAAAGCCAACTCACCGGAAGCAAGACGGGCAACAATTCTTGAGTCTAATCACGGAAGAGTGTTTTCAAGGAAGGGGAGAAATTAATACATGAGAGTCCAAGACTGAAACCTGCAATTTTCCCGGATATTAGATTCTTCTAATTTCTCACCTGCCTCCCCAACACTCCTGCTGAGACCACAGGAAGGGGGAAAAGCAAAATGTAAATGAGGATAGCAGACTACCACAAAGTGAGCAACCGAGTGAGGGCTGGAGAACAGGGGAGCAGAGCGGGAGCACAATGAACGTGAAAACAGAACTGCCTAGCATCCGATGCGGTTTGGAGACATCAGAGTTACTTTCAAATAAACTACATAAAACTCACTGGAAAAATGTGGGCTTTTTTATTATATGCAGTTTGAGATTGCTAAATTATTACTCTCCTTTTTTAATGAAATCTCACCACTTCCTGTAGCCTCCTGCAGTAAAAACCCTTTGCTGTGCAGAGATGCCCAGCCCTCACCTCTCACCTCGCTCTCTCCATTCCTCACTCTACTCCAACCACCTCCACCTTCTTTTCATTCCCAGAATAAAGCAGGCTTATTTCTGGACTCAAGGCCTTTGCACCAGCTGCTCCTCAGTGCTCACCATGCCAGGTCCCAAGCGGCAGGGCAGCCCACCTGGAGGTCCAGGGCTCAGCACGTCACCTCCTCAGACACCTTCCGGACCATTGGCCTAAGGTACTTGCACGTGTTCCGTATCCTGTCACTCTGCTGGCATCGTTTTCTATTCCTCGCTTACTTATGTATCCTTTGTGGTCTGCCTTCTCCATTTAGAATGGTGTCTGTCCCCAGGAGAAAAGGAATTCTGTCTGTCTAGCCCACCATGGTATCTCCAGTATGGCAAACTACTTCTAAGCAAATAGCATGCATCTATTAATACTTATCTAGGGGCTGGGGATTTAGCTCAAGTGGTAGAGTGCTTGCCTAGCAAGCACAAGGTCCTGAGTTCAATCCCCAGGACCAAAATAAAACAAACAAACAAAAAAAAAAAACCCAAAAACTTATCTAGTTAATGAATGAATGATAAAAGCTTGGTACTTTTATATGAAATATGAAACTTTGTACTTTAATGCTAAACATGATAGAAAGTTACAGCAAGTAAAATTTTATTCACAAGGTTCTGTACCAAAGAACTGAGAGACGGAAAATTATATTCTTGCTGGTTTAAAATGATCTCAAAATATTGTCTTATTCTAAGCAATAAATATTATGAGAAATTACAATTTACTGTGAATTGAGGGATAAAGGAGGAAATACGCTTACAAATAAATCCAAATAGGTTTCAGTTAGAGTTTAAATGATCAAATGGATATTAAAAATTTACTTTTATCTTTAGGGAGGGTTGGAAACACAGGTTTTACAGAAGTTGAACAGTGTGGGATTCAACTATTTAGAGCATATAGATGACAAAATGTCAGATTTTCCACAGAATAATTCTATAAACTATAAGCAAAGTTGTGCTATTTGTCTTGCTATATTAGATCTAGAAAACAGGCTTAATTAAGAGGTTGAAAGGAAGCTGACTTTAATCTCTTCTCCACACAAAGAAATCTCTAAATAAGAAATTCAGTCTCCAGCCAAGTTTTTACATTTTCTGTGGAAAGTATTCTCCGTCAGTTCATTAAAACAAAGGCGGGGGGGAGGCACGGCAAAAATGTTTAACTCTCTTATCCCAGTGAATAATTGATATTACAAAATTCCTCATGATTTTAATGTTGGACATAGTTTACTAATCATGGTCCTCTGAAATATAAATAAAATTTAAAAACAACCTGCTTCAAAATACATGTGTAGAAGTCAAAAATAAAAAAGAATCAGTGAATAAGAAAACCTCAGATATATCCAAATAGAAATACTCTTCAAAATACCTGATCCATATTCTTCAAGTACAACAAGGTCAACACAAAGTAAAGCTGAGGAGATATTTCATCTTTAGACCGTGATTTTGAGGGAAAATGCTTTCACTCTTAAGAGATACATCTGGTGTTTAGGAAATGCACAAAAATGGGTGGATGGTTACATACCTAGATAGGTAGACAGATCTAATAAAAGATTTTTAAGGCTGTTAAGTGAAACAAAAATTCACTCATGTCCATGATGAAAATAATGATAATTAGTTGGTAAACTATAAGCAGATATGTAGAAGAGAACAATATGCTATAAGAAATAATTCTCTAAAAATGGCAACATCTGTTTTGTAAGCTCTAATAATATAGCATTACTTTGATATATGAGATTCATAAAAATAACCTTGAAAAGTATGGATTTCTTGGCCTTAAAAGCCTTTATATATTGCTTTTCATTGTTTACCAATACACAGTAGTTTAAAAAATCACCATGATAACATTTCAGTTTTAAGTTGAAAGATTGAATGAGAAGTTTAATTATCAAATAGTACCCAAAAATCAAGGTTAAGATACAGTTTGATGAGCTAAATCATTTTCCATATCCTTTATAATTTTAATTTTAAATTGAAGCACGAGTAATAAAAATAATAATAAAAAGCAGTTTCAGATTGTTTATTATCCTCATCTACCCTCTTTTTTAAAAAGAAAAAAAAAAAAAGCTTGTAGAGATTAAATATCTTTCCTAAGTGCTAGGTAAGCATTTTGTGACAGATGTGAAAAATTAAAATGGCTTGTCTGCTCCTTGGACAGAAGTAACTGTTACACAAATACCTTCTACCCTGGTATAAAGTTGAATTTATGGTACTGCCAAGGTTAACTCCAGTACTGCCATAGCTGTATGTATAGTTATTTTTATAGTTATGTGACAATTTGCCTCTTTAAGATCAAAGTGATAATAGAAGAAAAAAAATGAGATAAAAATTCTTGCTTTTATTACCTGGAGAAAGTATAAAATTCAAAACATACACATACACCTGCCCATATATACTTATATAGTTATATTAATATTATATATTTAGTCTGAATCATCCAGTAGGTTCCAAACTAAATAGGCAATTTTGGTGGCTCAAATAATATACTCGTATTTATCATTTCTTTTTCTTACTGATCTGGCTCTCCTTGGAGAGTTGCAAATTGCAAGTATTTGGTGCATTCCAGGGTGAATGCATCTTAAGGATAATACATAGCACATAGCTATATCAAAGCAGTAAAAGAAGAAAAATCTCTCTTTGTTAAAGGAATCTGTAGTCAAGGTTCAGCTGGGGAAATCTACTGACCCGCTTTGAAATTAAAATGCTGCTTTCACCACTGTGCGTACACACACACACACACACACACACACACACACACACATGGAATTTTCCACTGAGGTTGCACATAGTAGATATCAAAGCTCTGTCGATGACACCTCAGACTATCAACCCCAAGGCAAGGACACGCACATGGAGTGCAGCCTGCTTACTAATTACCTTGAATTTTTTTAATCTTGGCTCTTTAAAGAAAAATCATGATTATAGGAAACCCAGGGTTATAATCAAAATAGAACAATATAATCATTTCTAAGACATCATTGCAGTTCTCTTTTTCTCCAGGGAGTATTCCTGTGTTAATATCAGCCGTGCAACCATAAAAACTAAAATCTTAATTTTCAAAGTAGTACCAGTTTTAAGTTATTACTTAAAAGATATAAGTTTTTATTTTAATTATTGTGAACTCAGAGTCATTGAACTTAACTCATGTTAAGTGTTGTGCATCTAATATAATGTCACACGGAATAAAACACTCGATGGCACATCTATGGTTTTACTCACCAGTTGTTTCCACAATGCCTTCTAGGATGACGACAATCTCGAACTGTTCAGTTTGCATGCTTCGCTGGGATAGGTCATAAAAGGGGCTTTTGGCATCGATCACGTGGCAAATTGTGAGGGGGGACACAAGAAAAAGTTGATCTGCCCCTGTGCTAAAACCTACATCCAGTTCAAGTTGGTCAAGGGGAAGGAACTCACCCTCAGGTGTCTGCCGAGACTAGACAAGCACACAGAAAAAGAGAAGAAATCACCACTTGTACTGAGATTTTCAAGGCAGCCCAACAGTAATTTACATCATTGCCAACATTCTGCACTATCAATCATCTGCAACAAAATCCAAACAAATCATTATGCAGCTATGTTCTAGCAAATGGGCCAAAATCCCACGTAGCTCATGCGGACCATACGTGCATTATTTATAATACTCAACTTGCTATAATTACTATTCCCTAACTCATGAGTTTTGGAGAATCCTTGGCCCAACACTGGCTGTTAGCACACACTGTAAAAGTGACTGTATACGTGCCACTGCCTGACACAATCACTGCATGTAACCAGCGCATGCCAGGTTTTTCTTTCCTCACAAAGCAAAGAAATAGACAATCCTTGCGGAGCTTGTATTAAGAAGATACTTATTGGAATATTTAAAAGCAAAGCACAATAATTTATTTTTCAGGACTTCTGAAAAATAACAAAAGGAAATAAATTGGGAAGAAGAGTGAAGGTGTTATCACATTAAATAATGTTATGTACACAAGAGTTCACTTAGTAAAAATAAAAGGCAGATGCTGTTAGCTAATGGCTTTTAAACTACTCATAATAAACTGCATTATAATTGTTTGCTTCTCTACTGGTTGATTTTAAATCACAGACAAAATTGTTTTAAATTGAACATTACTTAATCAAAATACAATTTTAAATAGTTTTATTTGATAAACATAGTTCAGTAAAACTTTGATAGGATAGTAGGTATTCAGTTTCAGTATAAATCACTCTAAGCTTAATTCAATAAATTATTCACATGCTAAGAATCTAAATGAAAATTAAATGTGACATAAAATCAACAAACCATGAAAGTTAACTTACTCATTTTTTCCACTCATTTGCATTTTATTTTCCATATCTTTCATGTATAATCATGTATGACCAAATATTTAAGTTCAGTTTATAAAATGGTAGTAGTAAAATCTGTGTACTCAGTAGTTACATTTAGAAAAATTTAGTCAGGAGGGGCCCAAGATACTAGGCAACTGGGATTTTGAAGAATCCAATCTATTTTCGAAAGATTTTCCAAAAAGATAATTTAATAAACAAAATTGAATCTGGGACACTTGTCTGTCCAATGAAATGGTAGTTTGAAGACAAAATTTTTACTAAAATGCATTGGGTTTCAAAGTTGAATAAGTGAGTTTGAGAACTGGTTTAGTACAATTTCCTTTCTGGCAAAACAGAAAATTTTCAAATTGATACAGGTTTATCATGGCAGCCATTACTACAGTCTCAGTAGCCGTCCGTATTGGTCAATTAGAAAAGTTAGTGATACTCAGAAATATTACTTGTATAGAAGAAAATTCAATGACAGCAGTAAGCTTATTTCTTTATATTGTGGGTAGTTTTTAATGGTAGAAGAGGAGGGCTAAGATGGGGTGGAGAAAGAAGAGACAGGGAGAGGAGGAGGTAGAAGGAGAAAAAATGATTATTGACAGCAAAAGTAAAATCCATGGAAAAACCTCATGTGCAAACACAAAACCAGCAGTTCTCACAACATGTGTTGGAGAAAACTAGGCATTTCCAAGCCAGCATGAAAAATTTCTCTAGAGAATTTTCAATTCATCTCTATTTCTAAACCTATTCCCCAATTAGTAAAATACAGATGAGACCAACATTTTTCCTACTACACAGTTATACAACAAGTATTGACTAAGAAAATAAAATGAAAACCAAACACAAAGCAAAAATAAAACAAAACGCTGTGTCATTGTTTTCTCACCTAGCAAGAAGCAGGTGCTATATAAACACAAGGTGGTATTCTGATATTTCCAATTAATTGCCAAAATTTGGGTGCATTTACTGACTATTCTGAGTTCTGCTTTTCATGTACTACATGGCAGAATTGACAATGATAAATCTTTAAAATCTCAATTTTCCACTTATTTACAAATAATTTTCTCTGAAGAATATTATGTTTCTACTTATTATTCATGTGTACATCAATGCTAAAATTTGTCTTTTTTTAATGTATTGGTCACTTATACTTCTGCCTCATTCTAGAGTAAGCTATTAGATTTTATATTCCCTAATCACTCAATAATCCATGAAAACAAAAGAAGTGGCCTAGAAACAGGCAGGCTATCAGGAGAATTGCAATCTGGAAAAAGAAATACTTTATTTTTAACAAAATAGTTTATTCAGATACAAGCAATTGAGACTTAAATATGTATCAATATGATCCATTTAGACTCAACACGCCTTCTGATTTTAAGTACAGTAATTGTTCCATATATTCAAAATAATACTATGTAATCTCATCCCACTCCCACTCCCCCACCACCAAGGCTTTGCTTCCTACCCAGTTTAGGACTTCCCATTATGTGATACTATGGAAAAATTATCAATAACTTCATTTCTTTGAATGATGCTGTTCAAGTTTCTCTATTTTTCAAATAAGTGATGCTCTCTAATCATGAGTTAAAAATTATATTCCAGTGGCTACGATATAATTTAACCTTTTTTAAATGACTAAAACACACTATAGACATTCATAATTTTATCATCTAGGTCTTCCTTGTTTATGTCAGGCCATCACATATTTCAGCTCTTACTGTGCTTATTTCTCAGAGTTTCGTTTGGCTCTTTGACTCTGTAATAGACCGAGAGCCCCACTGATAACTGGAATTAAATAGAAAGCTTTGTCTCAGGTCAAAGTGAAGGGTGGTTATAGTGTGGCAGGTGCTTAGAGAGCTAGAACCATTTGAACTCTGAGCTCCTGACTTGACCCAAATTATGTTCTCAGTGCACACCCAGATACTTTTGATGTTCCAGAGAGGTACATATGCTTACTAAATACATTGTCAGAAGCATACACCTTTTTCACTAGCCTTCTATAAAATTCTAATCCAGGATCTCCTAACTCTGCTGCTATTCTGGAGATTTGCTGAGTTTAAAAAAAAAAGCCTAAGTTAGTTTTAAGTCTCTCAAACTACATTAGAGGAGGAAGAGAGATTTTGTTTAAGAATCTGTGATTACACATATACATGAAAAGGAAAGATACAAAAGAAAAAGATGAATGATGTATATGTTTTTCTAGAATTAAACAGTGATCTGTAACTTGCGTATGTAATAAAACAGCAGCACTGATATTCTATTAGCTTCATATTGTCTTCTTAGGTATCAGGTACTATGTTTCACCCAGAGATATTTGGTAATAGGTAGAACGTGTTTAGATAAATAACGATTTAACTTTTCTTCATTATGTCATCACAAGAATTATGATACAAGGAGCCTGGTATTAATAGCACTGTTTGTTATTGGGGCAATTATTTCCTTTACCACTATAAACTTCCTAAATCCAAAGAGAATGCTGAACCAGGATCATTTACTAGATTAAAATGTTTAGATAGCTCTGGCCTAGATGTTTTTGAATTCAAAATAGTAGCTATAAGTTCAGATTGATGCAGTAAATCATTTAAATTTCCAAAAAGCTCACTATAAAGATTTGATTTCTTTTATATGAAAAAATCATTTTGAGTATTTAAAACTGTGGGACAGAAAGTAAGAAAAGGTGGGAGGAAAGACAAAGAATGGAAAATTGATAATTCTTAAATTTTAAAAGGTAACTTGAAAGCAATGAGAATGATTTCCATATAAGTTTTATTTCCACTTTTGTGGAATCGTAAAAAGGAAATGAATTCTTTCTAGCATCTGAAAGCCTTGCTCAATAAATGAACTAGAGAAAACTTGTGGAATTGTGAGAAAAATTGAGGATATTGAAAACTTAAAATTTGTTTAAACCACTGTCCAAAAAATTGTAATCTTAACAGCATGGTGTTTTTAAAATGACTTCATGACATTTAGATTGTGGCAATAATTTTTAAGTTATTCATCAGCATAAAAACATTCCATTTAATAAATATTTCTATTGTACACATTTTCATCGTATGCAATTAGATCTATGTATACAGTTTAACACTTGTGCCACAAAAAAGCAAATAATGTCAAGTGACTTTGAACTTCCTTGGAATCCAGAAAATCCTACAAAATAATACAGGTAGATTCTAACTCCAGATGGGAAAAAAATAAAAAATTGCATATACGTGAAAGGGACCATTATGGTCAGGTTCTTTCAATCAAATAGCTTTCATATAATAGATGAAAAATTGTTCAGAGTTTATGCAAAGATACACACAAACACACACACACACACACACACACACACACACAGGCACACCTATGATATACACGTTTAGCACTATCCTGGAATAAACAGGTCTATATTTGGTCATCTTCCTGCTGGGAGAGATGTGGACAAAAGTCCAAATTAATTCTCCTGTAATACAATTCACCAATGTAATCCTTATCTTTGCTGCCTTTCCTCCATCTGTAACCTGTAACTGTATTCTTTCTTGGCTCAGAGAGAATTGTGAATCATGGAAGATTTTTGAATAAAGTATTTACTCACTATCACCTGATTCTCAAGATTTACCTCTAATATATCCCAAAGCTTGCCCCATGCCCTACCACTTCTAATTAGTCTCACCTGGAAAAGAACTCACAAGGCCCATGATCAGGAACAAAAGCAAAGGAGGTTCAGATGGAGAGAAGTAGCCACATTTTTGCTTACAAATGCCCCACCATTTTATCTGGAATTCTACTTTTCTTTAAAAGTGTAACATGTATGTTTGTGCTTGTTTATGGTGAGTACATGTTGAAGTCAGAAATAAAATTACATTAAGTGAGGTCAGTAATATCTGAAAGTTAACATTAGGAAATAGGCCAAATATAGGTTCTAGGATCAGAATAAAAGTGCCTTTGAGACTAAAAGTAGTTATGACAATATCTTTGACACTCCGATCGAAATTTAAATCAAGTAGAGGAGTGTCATTTTAGTCAAGTAGAGGTGTGTAGATCTAGAATTACACCTGGATCATCTGCAATAAAATAAAATTGTGGACTCCTGTGGACTCCTTGTGCTTGAAACACCATGAATACTCAGATAAAAATCTCTGACCGAATTGAGTCTAAAACAAGGAATTTTTACTGCTAAATTAATTAACTCATTAAAATGTTAACTATTATGAAAAGAACATTCTGTATAGAAGAGAATATATTTTATCGTATAACAGATTTTGCAAGGCTTTTATACCTTCAAATGAAAGAGCAGCTCATAATTCCTTGAGGGCCTTTGTGGACTTTATAATAACTATGGATGGGATTTGCAACCTGACTTGCACATTCTCCTCCTACTCATCCAACACCCTCCAATACATCGAATGGCTTTCTCCTGCTTCTCTTTATCATTTGTTCTTACCTACTGGTGTTTATTTGTGGGTCGCCAAGTCCCTTATTTCTGTTCACACTTTATTCTCTAAGCACTCTGTACATTTCAGGAATCATATTAAAATTTTTTAAAAAAACATAGTACTACTATTGGAAAAAGAATAATAATTGCAGTGTTTAGAAAGAACTCAAGGTTTATACTTACTTGAGAATTATTTTACTTGTCTCAAAGAAAGCAAAGGAACTGTGCTATTTTTAAAGACATAATAAATCCATTTAAAAATTCACTAAACAAAATGAGAACCTAGTTCTTGAGAGTTCTGAAGTCCTCAATCTTAGACTCCTTGAATATAGTTTACAACAGCCTGGGTCATGGTTTCAGAACAAATACACATATCACATATATGTGAGGGGTTATTTTTTTAAATGAAGATAAGTCATTGTCTCAAGATTAAAGTTCAAATTAACAAAGAAAAAAGTCATCCATAGAAAATAAGATCATATAAAATCATAGTCTCATTTATGTGAACGTGACATGGAATGAAGATATAGAGTGAATACAAGTCAATAATTATGTAAGAAAAGTCCCAGAATTGGTGGTCCAGGAATCGTTTTGGTTAAAAGAGCAATAAAATATTAGGGTAGGTCTCAGGATATATCTTAGTGGTAAAGCATCTCTCGAGCCCTGGGTTAGACTTCTCACACTGAGAAAAGAAAAAAATAGGGTAAATTGCTCAGTGGCTTTATAGACAACAAATTTTAATTGCATCTGCGCATGATAACATTCATATGGGAAAGCCACAAAGCATTCAATTTAAGTATGAATATAAGTGGAGAATAGAAAAAGTTGAGTGCCAAAACTATGTATGTGATATTAGAAGAGGAGAATGCACTTCATTATCTTTCAGTAAATGAAAGTTAAAGGTTGCATAGCCAACCTCCTCAGAAAGATGATGACTACTGACCATCAATATAAACAGAAAGAAATAACATTATCCTTCCATAAGAAACTTCATTCTTGTTTCTTTCAAAATATAGATGCAACAATAGTTGTTTTATGTTTATGCAAAAAATGTTTGGTTGAATAAACATAATCATATATATGACATACACACAGTATATGCATTTATATGACAGTTTTTGGATAATAATTTGTAAGTTATTGAACAGTGCATCAAAGATTATTCTTCTGATCACAAGTTAGGGCAGTCAATCATTAGAAAGGAGTAAGTGAGATTTTAAGATCTTCTAAACCCAAGCCTAAATTGCAGGAATTTAGCCATGGTCTAAGCGTTTTTATCAAAACTGTCTATAGGATAACTCATTAAAATATAGCTATGATATTAATATTTTATAAGGTAAAATGACTACTAAAATTGATAAGTAAAATTTAATAGATGATGAGAGTATTAAGAATGCATATCTTAAAGCAGCTTTTATAACATCATAATTAAATTGTAGGTTTTAAAGAATAACTTTAAACCATATCCTTTATATTTCATTTAATTTGTTTTATATTATGGTTGAATAAAAATGGGCTAAGATCTCTAGGGATATATTTTGATGTTCTATATTTGATTGCTAAAGAAATTTCAGTGTTTTCAAGCTGAGAATTCAGGAGTAGAGTTGAAATAAAATTTGCCTTCATAAAATTGAAATGTACAATTAAAAATTAGGCTGAGTAACTTTCATCAGAAGTTAGGAGATTTAAAAGAATTATGTATGGAAAACTTCATAGTGGCAAATATTAGAGCGTTATATCCATGTTATTTGTGTCTTCCCAAGAATTGAAAGTGCTTTATAATTATTAAATAACACTTTAATGTTTATACTAATAAAGAAGATTTTATTCAGCAAATACAAAAACAGTGAGATTAGGTAATACAAAGATAATATATTACTATTATTGTGTATCATTACCTTTATATTATTACTATTTTTAAAATTATAATTACTATTAGTTACTATTAATATGTACTATAATTACTATTGTTAAAATTACTATTATTAATTACTATTATTAAAATTATAGTGGTTCTTGTTGCTTTAAAATTTTATATAGTCTTCATTAGAAACACACCATTTTAAGTCTAAAATGTTAAGTGGAGTTTAAAGTAGGAAACTGAATACATGTAATAATATAAAATAAGAAGAAAGTATAAAACTGATAGCAAAATATTATAACTTTAAGGTTTTGGTGTAGCTCCTCTCCCGCAAAATAGCTGACTGTTTTAGGTCACTTCAACTCAGCCCCTAATAGAAAATGCAAATCTCCCCTCTAATTTCACTGAATGTTATTAGTTCCCCTATAAAGTATGATTATTTTTTAATGAAGTCTAAGGAAATGACAAGAACTGTAAGAATTCATTTAATTACTATGGCTACAGGAAGAAACAATTTCAAACAAAATACACTAGCTGGCTTGTGTAAAGAACTGCCACTAATCAACCTCTCTTCCTAAACAAAAACCAGGGGAGAATTTCACTATAATTTAGTTTAATGTAAATTTAATTGGGAAAAAAGGAAGCAACAAGATATATCACATACAGGTACAAATCCCCTATGATGAATGTTATCACTATGTACATCTAAAATGCACCATTAAAATAAAGTAAATTTTAAAAAAATAAATAAATTTAATGCCACATGTCAATCATTTTGAGTTCCAGCACCAACATCGTAACAAATCAACTGTCAAGGATTTTTTTTTAGGTTTAGTGTATCATTTTAATTAAAGGTTTCTTTATCACCTTGTGTTAATATAGCACCGTGCTCCAAATTTGTCAATAATATAAATCTTTTATATTTTTAATCAAGAGACTACTTAGAATGTGATATATGGCCTTATAAAAATAATCATTTTCAGGAACTTCCACCAGTGTAGAGACAGAGTGCTTCAGATTAATTGGTGTGTGTGTGTATAACTAACATATAGACTGATTCCAATTATATCTGATTTTGTCAAAATAAAATTTGATGATATCTAATCTGGAAAAGATATCTGTCTTAACAAATAACCTTTTATGTTTGAAAAACTAAAAAATACTAAATGTTAAACGGAATTTAAATAAATAACTTCTGAAGTCTAAATTTCAATTTCTACTACCAATCAATATGGTAAATTACTCTTCCATAACAGTCCAAAGTGATACATAAACATGGATTCTTTGACAGAGACTTGACATTACTCTAACAGTTAAAGTCCTCCTGTCTGCCCAGTAGCCCCAAAGTACAAAATGGGAAGATACATCCTGGCCTGTGCATAGAAACAAGCACATAGAAAAATTACCACTGCAATAACTATGGCTAAAGCACGACTGCTTAGATTTACCTAACAACCTACTTAATTCACACATTAGTCAATAAAACAATATGCTAAGGTAAATCTTATGCAGTTCACTAATTATAAAATTTAATATTCTATTCAAATTACTTATTCATGGGTATGTCAATTAAAATGTACATCAGAATCGGCCTGATAATTCTATACTCTGATACATAAAATTTAGTTTACTTACTGTGAGTAGTATAGTAAATATGTATATGATGTGAAGTGACAGGGCAAGTGAACTTCTTTAATTCAAACACTATTGAGCAACTTGGTCAAGAGTAATTAAAATGAGTTCTGATAAGTCCATAATGAAAATGATGCACAAAAAACTTTTTAAAGCATATTGGGTCACTTTTAACTGCAACATAAGTTGGGGCTGTGTGATCCAATATACATGCAGACAGTGAAAATTGAAATTTCAAAGACAAAAACTTCAATTTAAATAGTTATCAGATTGTCACTTCATTAATACTAAATTCTGAATCTGACTGTGGTTCTCTATACAATCTCAGATACATAACTTTCAATTTATGAGCTGTTTGAGGTCATCACTTTCAAACTATAAACAGAAAAATACTAAGGCAAATCCCTCAAGAAAAAATATTGACACCTGGAGAAAGAACTATTCTTTAAGCGCTTAATCCTTTCTTCCCAGACTCCAATTGCTCAGTGACTGAGGAGCACCTCTCTTGTTTGCGGTGGTGCCCTCTGACGACTAGAAGAGCCTGCTTTAATAACCACTCCATGTGCCATTTGTTTTAGCATTTACACCACTGATGGTAGGAAGCAATCTTCCTTAATGGATGCTGAAAAGCTTCAAGTGAAATCTGTAATTGACAAAGGCGTCATAGAAACAGCCAGTTAAGAGTAAAATTAACAAGAGTCTCTGCGGGAAAACCACTCAGGCTTTCACAGAATACTTCTCTAGGAAAATATTTAGTAAAAATAAAAATGTAAGAGAACCAGGTGTGGTTTTCTTCTACTTTGTTAACTGCTGACTGGATCTGAGTGTTAAAAAGGTGAAGACAAGTAGAGTTAAACTTACTGGGTCCAGATGAATAACCCAACTGCTATTATTATTAGGGGGAAAAGCAGAAAGGTCAGCGCAAAGCAAAAGTTGAAGCAAGTTCACCACCTTCTTTTTTTTTTTCAGAATAAAAGCTGTTCAATGTAGCTTCAGCATATCAGTTTTAATGGAGTAATATGTTGACAGCAAATCAAAAGTGCTAAGCAGCCAGGGCAGGGAGAACAATTCCTTACAGGCGCCAGAGGCCACACGGTGCCTCCACACCGTGTTGCTAGTCCAGAAAGTCACCCAAGTGCACCGGCGACGGTGACTCTAAATAAGAGCAGAAGAGCAAGGGAGAAAAGAACAGAAGCCCCACTGTGCTCCTTGCCCCAACCTCCAGCCCCCCTCCCCATCCCCGGGAGGGTCACCTGTGGCGACAGGTAAGGGGAGAGGGTAGGCGGCTCTCAGGGGAGTTAAGCTCCGGGCGCGGAGGGCGCTCCCCGCCCACGAAGGGGAAGTCGCACTTACTTTGAGCAGCTTGCAGCGGATCTGCGCAGAGACCATGTGGCTGTTGCGCAGGTTGCCCACCCGGAACATGAGCGTGAGTTTTCCGTCCCTCATGGAGATCACCGCGTGCTCGCTGAACATGAGGGTCTCGGCGCGCTTCTTGGGCTGGGACATCTTGATGAACATGCAGCCGATGAGGAAGGCGTCCACGATGGAGCCCAGGATGGACTGGAAGAGGAAGAGGATGATGCCCTCGGGGCACTTGTCGGTGATGTATCGGTAGCCATAGCCGATGGTGGCCTCGGTCTCGATGAAGAAGAGGAAGGCAGAGGGGAAGTTATAGACATTGGCCACGCAGGGCGTGTAGTTGCCGACGTGGGCTTTGTTCAGGTCGCCCCGAGTGTAAGCGATCACCCACCACATGGACGCCATGAAGAGCCAGGCCACGGTGTAGGTGAGGATGAAGATGAAGAGGTTCCAGCGCCACTTGAGGTCCACCAGCGTGGTGAAGAGGTCCGAGAGGTAGCGACTCGTCTCGCTGCCCAGGTTGCCGTGCTGCACATTGCACCGGCCGTTCTTGTCCACGAACCGCTGCCGCTTCTTCTTGGGGACGAGCTGCTGCTGCGGGCCCTGGCCCGGCCCCTGGGGCTGTAAGCCGGAGCCGCTGGACGAGGTGGTCACTACCTGGTAATCGTCCCCAAATTTCCTGCGGAGTGCAGACATAATACGGAGGGGCGAGCCAGATTCAAAAGCGAAGCGAAGGCGCAGGAGCCAAGCGCTGCAAACCAGCACCAATGAGGAGGTGGGGGCGGGGGAGGAGGGGGAGCCAGCGCGGGCGCTCCTGGGCTGGGGGCTCACCCGGCAGGTGGCTGCGCTCTCTGCCCCCTGGGGAAGCTTCTCCTCCGCTGGGACGGAGGGCCTTGATCCCAGCTGAGTCTTAAAAACAAAAGTGTGCTCCCGCACTCAAGGCAGGCGAGATGCCAGGACCAGGAGCCCAAGTGCTGTGTAGCCTCCAAGCTTTCCGAGGCCCCTCTTGTCTTCCCCTGCCAGCGGCATCCCGCTTACCTCTTACCTTTCCACGGCCCTCCCAGCTCCCCGCAGCTCCTCACACTGATTGCTTCCAATTAATGAGTTGACAACCAAGTCTCACTCCACCTGCCAACTCGCCAGGCTGCCAAGGCTTAGCTACCTGCTCAGGCCAGACCCTCCCCCCTCCCCGCTGCTCCCCGAGCTCCCGCCCCCCGGGAAGGCTCCCGACTCCCCCCGGCGCTCCCGCCTATCTTTTAGCCAAAATCCCGCCCAAAGGCATGTCTGCCGGGCAGCGGTGCGACGCCCCCTACCCACGCCCTCAGGGCTCGGGAGCCCCCGCTCCGGACTCCAGAGAGGCGTACGCCCGGCGAGCGCAGGCGGCCGAGTTTCCACGGTCGCCACCCGGGCCCTCAGGCGGACCCTCAAGGGCCCCCGAGCCACCCCCACGCTCGGGCGAGCGCGCGAGGCCGGCACCCACCCCGCGGGCGAGGGCCGGAGGCGGCACGGCAGGAGGCAGCGGCAGCCTGGCCTCGCACCCTGCCCTCCCTCCCGGCTGTTTTCTTCGCCCCTACTTTTCCTGGTGTACCACGTCGGGCGCCAATGCAGGTCCCTTAAGCGCCACCGCTCCCTGAGGGCACCACGCTGTCCTCGCCAGAAATCCTGGCGCGCCGAGCCAAGACGGATTGGGGCGCGGGACTCTGGGGCTCCTTGGCGCGGTGTCCCGCTTCCAGGCTACAGCCGCGCTGCTGGACGAGGTTGGAGCGCAGGGCTTCGGGTCAGACTTTCAGGTTAAACCCTAGCGCCGGTCCAGTTTTCCCTCTCCCTCACCGCGGAGACCTCTGCCTCTTCCTTCCTAGGTCCCCGGTCCCCGTCCACGCTTCGGCCGGCCGGGTGGAGGACGAGAGGCGCAAGCAGGGGCGGCAGGAACGAGGTGAGTGCGCTGGTGAGTGCGATCAGCTGCAGAGCCGGCCCCGCCTGTCCCTGCCTTCCCCCGCCGCTCCGCCAGCCTGAACTGCACCTCCGCGCCTGGGCTGAGCCTGCAGTGTCTGGCGGCTCAGGAAAAGCGAGCCCTCCAATGAGAAGCGGCTCTAAATCTGCTCCCAAGCGCCAGCCAACTCTCCCTCCTCGCCCCCCTGCACCAGTAGGAAGCCCCCAACAAGCAGCAAATGCTGCTCTCTGAAAGAGGAGAGGTACAATATGTCTCTCTAACCAGGACTCTCTCGTTTACGCGGACGCTGGGATTTGGGAATCCATCACAAACAGAGATCCCGACTGGCCGCTAGACTGACACATTCAGAACTCAAAGTTGCCCAAAGCAGAGGGGCCTTAGCATGGGAACAGAAAGGAGGGGAGACCTGAGAGGGGTAGCTCCCAATCCCTCCTGAAAATGGCTCTGTTAGAAAGACTTAGAATATCTAGAGTTAATGTGTGGCTGTAATTGAGGGAAGAAGGCTGGATTTTAATGGCCCCAGCCTGGCGGTTCACTTAATGGAGGGGCAAAGTGCAGAAGTGGCTAATAGAGTGGCCAAGAGTAAATGCCAGTTTATTTACCACATTTCCTATTTGCTTTAGAATGCCATGGTATCTTAGGGCGTATTCCATTCAGCCCAGACACATAAAATTGATTTTGTTGGAAAGTCAACAAGTCATGTTGTTCTAAAAGCAAAGGTCTTCTGTAACAATCATATGCAAGAGAAAATAAACATATAATCACTCTACCAGTTCTCTGCCCATAGGTACTTCCCACTAACTCTCTACCCCTAAACCTAGAGCAAGCAAAACATTTCAGCTCATCAGCACTACACAGAGGACTCTTTCATTGTCATTTGGTTATAACATCTATCACCAGTTATAGAAGCTTCTCCTGCAGGCTCTCTGATAAGAGGTCAGTAACTCTGTGTTATTCATTTAGGATTACATAAGAAGGGAAAATGACACCGCGGGACGTGAAACTGCTCTGGTCCTGGAATCATAAGACCTGACGTGGATCCTGTTGGCATCATTTACAACCACGCCATGACCTTGAACAATTAGCTGAACATCTTTGGGCCCCTATTTTCTTCTCTTAAAAACATTTTTCCAGTGTTGGACCAGGCAAGTGTGGTTTTATTCTCTGCCATGAGGGAGATCATAATACTGGACTATAAAGTTTCAACAAAATCAAGAGATTATGAATGAGGTTTTGAAGTTGGTGCCATGCTGTGAATTAACATTTTCTCCTGTCACCCCTGACTACCCCATCCCCAGTTCAATAGCTGGCTTGTTTCAATTTCGAGAACACATCAAGGCATAAGCCAAGCCCAGCATCTCTGTACTCCATTTTCTCTGCCTATAATGCTGTTTCCCTACTGCTGCATGTTGCCGGCTCCTTCAAACATTCAGCTTTCAACCTAAGAGCATCCTCATCGGGGAAGTCTTCCCTCCATCCCAGATACTCCCTATCACATCTTTTTCTTTGTGACATCTTTTTATTTTTTTAGCTGCTGTTTTCTTCATTCATTTGTGGTCTCTCTTCTCCACCATCACTAGTCATAGAGTGAAAGCTCTACTGGAGCAAGAAGCCTGTGTTTCTGCTTCTCTGCTTTGTCCTCAATGCTCAGGAAAGCGCCAATCTCATACAGTCCACAACAGTTATTGGATTAGTATCATATGCCAGTCTAGGTCACAAGAAACTCCCCTCATATCACAACTCTCTGTGAGTAAACCAGAATTGTCATCATTAAATCAGTTCACTTATGTGACTTAACATAAAATATGTAATCCTAAAAAAAAGTAATACTTCTGTGCTTGTTAACTTTAGAAATGATACTCAGTCAAGTCTCAATTCCTGTTTAATTTGGTACATTATCTCTCAAATGGTTCCCCTTTCTCTTAAAAGAATACCACTGATCATGTTTTAAGTCCCTACAGTATTTCATTGTAAGCCCAAACTCAAGTGATTTTGTCTTCATTCAGTCCTTCACGCCTTCAAAGTTTCTTAAATAGTATTACAAGATCTACTGCTTTGCAATCAAATAATGGGTAGTATTAGAACAAAAACCAAAGATTTTTTTCAGTTAGTTCCATTTTCAAGATTTTAAATATTCCCTTTAAAAAATACTTTTCCATGAAAACTCTTTGCCTTTGCCATTTCCCAACAAACAAATTATAAACAAATAATTGTATACTTTAAAACATATGGTATAATCTAATATTCTCATTTTATGAACAAGGAAATTGAGACTAGGAAGAGCAAATAACTTTTTCGGTATCACAGAGCTGATACATGGAAAGTGAGATTTGAACCCAGGCCAGTTAATCTTTAGAGCCTGTATATACCGACAACTCTTCAGCAGGGTTAGCAATCAAGGATTCCTTACTCATAGCTAGGGCTTCCCTGCCTTCTATGCCAAATTTCTAATTGATGTTGAGCTCTAAAGTCCTCCAAACTATGGCCTAATGTAACCTTCCAAATTACTTCCTTTGATGTGGGCTCTGCTATATCCAAATCTGGCCAACAGCAATTCCCCAAACATGTCCTATATTAACTTCATTTGCTAACCTTATATATCATTACTTAGAATACCCTTAGGGCAAATCACACTCACTAGTATAGAAGCAAATGGAAAAAAATCTTTATATTTCATTTCAATTGCCACTTTTTATGTTAAGCTTTCTCTTATCCTCCCACTAAAAGTAATCTATCCTTTCTCTAGACTCTCATTTCCATAAGTTTTGAATGCAGCATGTTTTACATTCTAACTTATATTTCATCTTAGAATTCACCAATATTCCCTCTGTGAAACATAAAGCAGCCTGAGCATCCCCCTGTTCATATTCTGACACCATTTAGTACTCCAGTGATCCATCCTAGCACCACACATTGTAAACACTTACTAGAGTTTTAGAGAGAAATAACATTTATTAAATACCTACTTTGATGTGACAGGCAACAGGCTTAGAACTTTAATGTCAGTGCCTGTTCTATATAGCTAGAAGATAGTGGAACAGGGATTCCAAAAAACATTTGCTCATTTTCTCTATTCTTTTAGAATCACAGTACTAACTGATAAGCTAAGTGTTTTTCGGGATGCCATCATGCCACACTTTAAATGTGACTGAGGTTTTGACCTCCTCCTGACATTGAGTCCAACTCCTTGACAGTATATACAGATGAACCAAACTCATCTTTCCGTGTGAGGACAGCTGCCTCCAGGATGAGTTTCTGGAGGGCAGCCAGCCCCGTGGTGCCCAGGTCAGGCAGAGTGTGGGGAACGGATGACAGAAGGTCATCTAATCAGCTGCTGTCTGGTGAGTGAGGTCAAACACTGTAAGCAGAATGGGTCAAAGAACGGAGAGTCCAACATTTCAGGTCTGGCCACAAAGACAGAAAAATCTGGAAAATGTAACTGCAGAGTACACAGTCATTTGGAGTCTCAATTTGAGGATAGCATGGTAGATTATAAGCGAACTAACAGAGTTCATGGGCACAGAGGGACCAAAACTGTATTTAACAACAAAAACAGATAAAAGCAAGTAGCATATTTATTCTCCCTAGAAAGTACTTCTGGCTATGTCTTATTTGCTGTGTTCAAAATTAATAATATCATGGATAACTATAACTTCAAAAGTAAAGAATATGATTTTGTGTTTTATACTAAAAAAGCTTAACTTTGTACATTCACTTATCCTATTATGTAACTGAAAAGTGTGGGTAATAGAGTATATCAAATATAAAAGAAAAAAATAAATAAACCTCTGCCCCTGAGAAGTCCAAATTCTAAAAATGACTTAATCGGCCAACTGTGACAAAGCAGGCTTTGAACATTTCCATATACCTGGAGTCTGTCTTCTCGTCATTCACTTACTGCCACCATGACATACCACGTGACAGTCTGTATGGTCAGAAATATTAATTATTCTCAGAGGAAAATGGTTTTGTATTATATTTGGGAGATTTATTCCTAATCCTATTGTTTTCCAAAAGTACAATGAAGAGATGGACAGGCCTGGGGAAGCAAAGCTTTCATGCTTCAAAAAGTGATAGGTTCCCATTGCCACCATAAGTTTTGCTATATCTGGGAAGAGGTCACTCTTTGAAATTCTATGGGCAATTTTGGGAAATAGAATGGTGTTCCTTTTTTTGTTACTCTCCTAAAAAAGAATACTGAAGTTATTTTCTCTCTTGCCAAAAAAAGAATTAAAAAATGAAAAGGAGAAATCAGTTTGAGAGTTGATTGCACAGACCTCAGAACTGAGGCGCTGCCATACCGTGGCAGATGACGCATGGAGCCTTTAATCTGGCCTCCAAAGCCTGGCTCTGCCGGAGGATTCAGAGAAGGCAGTCAGCCCTTGTCACTCGGGGATCATTTGTTTAGGAAGGTTTTCCTGACTTACACCTTCTCCTGTTGCAAAGCTGTAACTTAGAGTACTCTAATTTGTGAAAGAATGAGCACTTTTAAACAATCTTCTGGAACTCGATTTCTGTTTGAAAAGAAATAATTTGTTTCATCAGACCTAGAAGTCGGTTGGCAAAGCATCAAGGAAATAGTAACAATTTTCTGTCCCTACCCATGTCGGTGACAGTTACACTTCTGAGAACACCACTAACGTCTCAGATGTCAACACAACCACAGTCACATCACTGACTTCAATACAATAGACACTGTGCACACACCATGCGCCTGTCACCGACCTAGTGGTCGTGCAGGTCACAAATGACAAAGACATCACGATAGCAAAATATACTGACGGAGATAATGACAACAATAATATTTAATACAGTGTGGTGAGTACTTCAAGGAAGGGGATTACTTCTTAGCACTCAGAAGAGCAAGTCTTTAGGAAATAATGCTCTTATGGGAGGGTAAAAACTCATCATACTGGAATCCACCTACATTTTCTTTAGCATTAAATTATCTCAGTCAAAATTTGATCTTAGAACTCTGAAAATCCATTTTGGATAACATGATTTTTGAGAGGTAAGATTTCTACGCAATTAGAAGAAAATAATAAATCATTTGGGCCCATATTGAAGAACCTTAGAAAAGTATTGAAACACTGGGAGAAAAATACAAGTAGTAGCAGGTGACAAAATTCTCACTCTGATTTTTTTGTGTTGGTTACACAGAAGAGATTGATATTCTTTGCAATAATTGAAAAACAGTAATGCAACTTTTATAAGTTTAAAACACATATTTTAAAACAGTAAGACAAATTGCATCAGTTTTCCTTACTTAGGAAAGAGACATTGAGAGCAAGGTGGAATGAGAGATGTCTTTGAAGGAAATATCTATGAGAGGTAAGCAGGGGCTGGGCAGGATCCAAGCCGAGAGAATCTCCAACTGTGAGGCAAACCTGATATCCGTGCTCCGTGGTTTAAATATTGTTTGCAGGTGTCCTGTAAGAGTCCATGCGTTGAAATTTCATCCCTAATGTAGGGTATTAAGTGAGTAAGAACTAAGTTACCTAGAGGAGTTTAGAGGGTGGGTCTTTGGGGGAGATTGGATAAGGTCATCAAGATAGAACCCTTACTGTTTAATATTGGTGGCTAAGTAGAAAAGAAAGAGAGACAAGAGCACGTAGACATACCTGTGTGCATTCCTGCCTCTCACTGTGGGGTGCTGTCTACCACCACGAGACTCTGTGGCAAGAGGGCAGTCACCTGATGCACATTTGGAATCTGCAGAAAGTGAACTAAATAAATATCTTTTCTGTATAAAGTTGTCCAGCCTCAGGTATTTAGTGATAGTAATAAAAAATGAGTTAAGGTACCCATAAAAGGAAAGATAGAAGAACCAGGATTGAGTATAGACAGATTTAAACTATGGTGTAAATCAGATAAAGTCTTGGCCAACCTACTGGGGAACTCC
This sequence comes from Hystrix cristata, assembly GCA_004026905.1. Lineage (NCBI taxonomy): Eukaryota > Metazoa > Chordata > Mammalia > Rodentia > Hystricidae > Hystrix > Hystrix cristata. Next base: position 13,799 of record PVJO010012743.1, on the reverse strand, counting down.
AGAATAGAAAGTGGCCATGTTGGGCACAAATGGCCTGGTCTTAAGAGTGCACACAGTGGGCACTCACTGAGTGCTGCTCTTGGAAGAACACGTCTAGAGCCAAATACAATATCAGATCCAAAAAAGCACTGAAGATGGAGGTTGTCAACTAATTGCACTCCTTTCAGCTAAAAAGTTCTTGAAGGGAAAATGAGTTACATGCCTCTGTTGGTACCAGAGAGACTGGAAAGGTAGAATTTATCAATTTTTATTTTGAAGGTCTGTTACAAATACCCAGAAATACTTCTATAATCTTACAAACTGATGACGGGTATGTGATTACCTCTTTAGCTTTATCCTGGTACAATCACATGACTTCTCTTGGTGTGGAGGGTGAGGGGAGTGTGTGGTGTTTGCAGTCATGTTGGTCTTAACTTTGGTGACAGTCAGCTGGAAGGTATGAATGTATCTATTTGAATTCCTTTAGCATCTTCCAGTACTGAGGCTGTGTGAAAGAGAAGGGGAGAGAGGAGCGATAAAGCATGTGTACCTTTAAACTTTTGGTGACAGAAGGATCTTTCGGTCAATGGAAAAAGCAAAGCAAGACACATTTCCCATTGACCGCAATTTACACCAATCTTACCACCCGCAATCATTGTCGTGGCTTTTATCTAGATGTCCCTCAAAGGCTCAAGTGATCATAGGCAGGGCTTTCCAGAGGTGGCTGGATCTACAGCGTGTGCTGCTGGGACTGATTCATGGTGCAGTGCTAGGAATAAGGGTGCCCCACCCTAAGTGTGAGTGCTACCGGTCCTGAGTGTGGGTAGCCTGGATTTGAATATAACGACAGAAAAGGGGCTACCACCATCGCTGTTGCTGCTTCTTCCTCACTACTGTGCCTCTTTAGCTGCCTTCTGCCTACCCCAGACTGCTTCTCCTCTGCCGTGCCCTCTACCGTGCCCTCTGCCGTGCCACCCTGCCTTGGAGCCAGCCAACTATCGACTGAAACCTCTGCAAACTGTGAGCTAAATAAACCTTTCCTCCGTTAACTTTGGGTGTCCAGTATTTTGTCTCAGCCTTGAGAAAATTAACCAAGATAGTCATAAACAATGAATATGAATGGGGAAATCTGGGGCCACTGAATTGTAAAGCCCATAAATGTTTCACATTTTTTTCATGAATAATGTTTCTGATTTCTGTGTATGTAAAAGTTTTGTCTTTATAATCTTTTTCACCATATCACACTTTTCTGAATTGGAAAGAAATGACAGAGGGAGAGAAGGAAGGTGTCAGGGAGAAAGTTAGGGAAGGAGAGAGGAAAGGGACACAAAAAATTAAGTTGTCACCACAGCGACTACTTATAAGCCCGTGGAAGAGGACATCCCCTTGTGGCCACAGTAATAGAGCCAAGTAGGGAACCAGCTATGCTGGTGATTTGCTTTATACAATACAATCACTTAGACATGAAAAGGTAAGGAAGAATTATAGAAATAAAAACAATTACTAGAAACCAGGACATGTTTTTTTTTTTTCCATGCTTATGTGTTAAATCCCTTCCAGCCTCCTGCCCCAGGGAAACCTCACAATAATTTTCATTTAGCTTTTCACTTTGGGAAAGGTAGCTGTTTCAAATTTACCCCAAAAATGGCAGTGTAAACCTGCTCACTTTCATGATTATTCAAAAGTCCAAAGATAATCTTCATAGACTCTCCAGGAAATCACGGAAGAGACAGTGAGGATTGATTTAGGGGTTGAAAAGGAAGCCACTAAACTTCCCACTTCTTTGTTATATGGTCACTCTTCCAATTTAAAAGTGCACTCTTAGGCAATTCAAATTTCAGGTTGAATAAGTATCGATTATACTGATCTGACAATAAAAACTTGCTTGCAGTTCACACACAGGGAACATCTACCTATTTATTATGACCCCATAGTTAATGTTGTGGCTCTAGAAATATTTGATAGTGAACTGATAATTAAATTGAATGATTCCCTAAGTAGCTCCTCTTTTTTCTTTTCATGTCTCTGTATACTATTTGGAAAGTCCATTCTCTAAATAGAGCCGAGATGATTACAGAATTTTTAAAATAAGCAAATTTCTAGCCAGGCAAATTAACTTTGAACATCTGTAGACAGAAAGTTCTTTCTGCCAATTTTTTAAATAAAATCAAAATAGGTATGTAACAATTAGGTAATAGGAGAGGGAAGTCAAATCACTGAGGCTGTCAGCCAAGTAGGTATTCCTTTTCACTTTCTGTAAGGCCAGAATTGCTGCGGATGAAATGTCCTCACATATTCCATCAATGTCAGGATACAAACATCACTAAATAAACTCTTGTGTCAGAATGTCACATAGTGATTATTTATGCTTCTTGACAACAGCAGTGGATGAAAAGGCTACCTCTGTGGCTGTGAAAGGTTGCATATCAATTGTTAGAGGTAACATAGATGAAGGACAACGTAATCATCAGAATTCATTTAAACTGTGCCAATTAATTAGCTAGGTTAACAGTGGCCAATACCACAGATACCACTGTGATTTTCCTGAAAGAAAAATATATTTAAACAATTTAATGCAAATCATTAGTAATTAATATGCATCTCTTTACTTCTGCTGTCAAGTAGATATTGACATTGGAAGAAAAGTGACATTTATTTTTCTTCTTAATTGTTCATTGTTCCACAATGTTTCTTCCAGAATTGGGGTCTATGTTTTTAAAGGAGACTGTAATTACTAAAAATCTGGATACCACAGAATGAACCTAACTCACACAATGATAATGTCTTAGCAAAATATACACAAAGTGACTAAATGAATTGCCTTATTCTGTATTCCCAATTGTCTCCCATCTTAACTCTACAAAATGAAGAATCAGAGTCATCCCAATGGTCAGTGGGATAAAAGCATGTATTGTGAAGATATTTGTCAAATAAATCAGCAACAATTTATAAGGTAATTACAAAGGCTCATCACACATTTTAAATATTAAAGACTATTAATTTTGTAGGGATAACACTCCACTAAGATTCTAATGTATTAGTCATATTGAAACATTTAATGCTTAAAGCACAATTTAGTTACTTAAATCAGTGTTACTTTTAGGATCATGAGAAAAAGCCCCAATACTGTTTGAGTATAAATCAATGCTTTATGTTTTATGACTGTGTGATCTTAGGCAAGTTAGTAACTTCTCCATTCCTGGGCTTTCTTATTGTTCAGATGAGATAGAAATTGCAGCTGTTCTACCTGTATGGAATACTTTGATGGAAGGATTAATGAAATAATCTACATAAAGCAGGGAGTTTAAGATCTGACAGAAAAAATGTCTGTAAGAAAATATTTTCAAGTTTAATGAAAAATAAATTGAAAATTGACCTTTATATGCAAATATTACGCATATGGAAAGCCTGCAATTTGCTAATAAGCCTAGAGATGATCTCATAGCTGCAAAAATATAGTAAAATTAAACCCATAATTAAACTTAAAAGATTTCCCCCTCCTTTTTAATGTTATAAATGTGTAAATTGTAAACTATCTCTGGACTCAACAAAAATAAGAATGTGCTCGATTTCACACTTAGCACGCTAGCACTTTCCTATTACTCCCTGCATGTTGGCTATATCTGAGGTTACCTCACACTGGCTCCATCTCTACTCAAATAGGCATCTATCTTCACTCTTATTCATGATTCCCCACTGGTAAGAGGGGAAACTCACCTACCATCTTATTTCTTGCAGTAGCAAAGGCCTGGCTTCCTATGAAAGAGGAAATAGCTTCTTAGCAGCCCAGTTGAAAGGTAATTCTCACCTGATCTCAAAAAGAAGCAAAACAAAACCAAAAAGCTTTCTCGAACTTTTCTTTTACTGAAATGTTGGAATATTTATTTCCAGAATATTCTTTAGGAAGTAAACCTGTCAGACTCTGGGGCAGAACGTGGATGGAATCACCCACTACTTAAAGAACCGCTTGTTCCTCTTGCCCAAGCAGTAAAGGAGGAAGACAAGCAAAGTTGGGCACGGAGTCAGTGCTGGGACAAGAGGCCAAGCACTCTGAGGGGCTCCTACCAGTGACTGAGCTCAGTTTTCACAAAATTCGCTGCTTTCCTGATTGCTTTTGAAGGCAATAGATGCTGGACTTCGCATACACTTTAACAGACGGCAAAGCCAAGATACTACTTGCCGGGTACAAGAGCTTAGAGGCAAAAAGACAAGAAAAAAATAACCCATAAGAAAATCTAAAGATACCTCTGAAAGGTTTTGAATTAGAAAGGTCTTAAGGTTCAAATTAAGTTGGACTAGTTCTGTGAGAGGCAATGACATTCCAGGATAAGCTTTACTTTATACTATTGATTTAATTTTGTTGTTGTTGTTGTTGCTGTTAATTAAAAAATATCTCCCTCATCAAGTCAAAGAGATCAACAGCCATAGCAAATCAGCTTTTCACCATTAACCCTTCACCGTGTTCTGTGTGGATTATAAAACTACTCAGCTGGAAAAAGAACATTTTGAAATTCAGAGACAAGTATGGACCAGGCTATTAACTGTGCAAATGACAATCTAGCAATTCTCATGAGTATTTCAATCAATAACTTAAGAAACTAACTTCACCCAACATGATAGTGCACTTTTAAACTGGTGTATGTAGAGGCAAACTACACTGTAAAAATGTCACCGATACTTCAATTTTACATGCCATTCAAACACCCTGAAAAGCCTTAACTTCAATGTATAGCTCAAATAAAAGCAAATAATTTTCACACACACACATCTCCCAAGGAACAGCCTTACACACTAGAGCAAGAGAATCTCACTTTCAAAAAACAAGGACACTTACATGAATTAAGTTATTCTATCAATATTAATATTACTGATCAATTGTTATGATGATCAAGGGTAGTTATGCTGAAAGTATATTCTCCAAAACTGTCTATAATTCACTATTTATTTGCAGTCAGTTAGGATTGACTACACAAATACCAAAATTCAAATAATAAGTATCATGCTAAGTAACTACTGATGTTAGGCACTTTCTAAACTTGTGACTGGAAGTTTGGAAAGAATAAAATTCTTGGAACTCTTTCATAAAAACAAAGCTTCTGAGGGTGAAAGCACACACACACACACACACGGTGATTTCTGACAGAAAGCTGAAGACACCTCAGGGCTCTGAGGCACAAAGTCCATTTTCTATCACTTTCTGGAATTTAGTAGATGGAAGGCAAAGGGAATGGGGTAAGGGAGAAGTACCAGCTTCATTACAAACTACGTCCATCTCTGGGATTCTCTCACGTTTGGATGAATGATGATACAAACTAGACAAATGTGTATTGCTTGAGAGAATTAAGTTTTCCTGAAAGAAAGACCAACATCATCCTTTCAAAACGAAGGAAAGCAGCATATCAATGATAGCTAAACCTCAGTCATTGAGGCACAAGCAATTCTGCTGTATGCTCCTCACCACCCAGAGTGACTTTCAGCCAGGAACAAATAGTCTGTGATAATCATGAATCTTAGAACCACGTAAGTGTAAGAAAGGGTTAGAGGGAATGTCACTGAAGATAGATGGTTATTTCATTAGTATTTCCATCTCCAAAATGTTTACCATAAGCAGAATGTTTGGTACCACTGTGGGAAAGCATTAGACTTAGGGAAGAAAGTCGTTTTGAAAAATCTTGGTTTCTGAAAATTTAGGGTACTTGGAGAATGCTTTAATGCCCAGGACGAGGGGAGAGAAGGCTCGCAGGGGAGCACACAGTGTCCAGGAGAGACAGCTCCAAACTTAACTCCCCAGGAAGGATTCCAGAGAAATGAGAGCACTCGGAGCAGTCGTTTCCTCTCTGTGTGGTACTCTTGCTTTCCTAAGTAGAACAGGAAAAAGAAAAGCCTACGCCACTTGACCAGAATTCAGCTTACACATTTACAATAATGATCACCAGAATATTCCCCCCAAATTGTAATGGGTGATGAAACTTGAATTAATTGAAACAGAAAATTTTGGTATCAAGTGGCAACAAAAAAAGAGGTTAGCCATATAGAATGAAATGTATAAACTTTACTTTTTGAATTTCCAATAAAATATTATATTCCACCTTCTATTCATTTATACGTGGTAATCTTGCTCTTCCTAAAATATTTTGGACATTCTGAATTGTGCTAAAAAGACAGCCATGACCCGCTAGAGTTCACATGAACCGAATGCCCTTCCCACCTAGTGGCCTTACAAGAGATTTAATGTGTGGATACTTCTATTTTTTTCTTTAGTGTGAAAAGCTGGTACTATCTTTTAGGATGAATAAATATGGGAAGCTATTACGGAATCACTGAGGATCGCATTGCTTAGCAAGGTAGTCCTCTTTGAACTCACTACACGGGCTTGGTCATGGGCTTGGTTTGCTAAAGGTTTGTGGCCCCACGTGGATGGCAGATGAAGCAACAGAAACTGGGTGTTCTGTGTTCATGAAGTGGCAGAAAGCTGGCTTGTTCCCTGAACCAGTGGCCATGGGACTAAATTTGTTCTCTGGGGGAGGTAGCCATATATATAATATAGTCTTAGTCACCAAAACTGGAACTTCAGGCAGAGAAAACAGGCTCCTAGGTGTGTTCCAGATGCAACCACCAGATGCTGTTTAGGGGGCTGCTTCTTTCTGAGTCACCTCTATCTACCTCAGTAGCTGTGAAGAGTTGTGCTCCCAGCATCCACCAGAGACTACGTCTCGCTGCCTCGTATTCATAAAATGACAAATGGATTAAAGGACATGAACCATAAGATGATTAGCCTCTTGTATAAAATATTTTCCATTCTGAAGATGCTTTGGGTGTCTCTAAATTTCCCTGCTTGAGCTCTGCAATTGGGGCTGGACCACGCCATTGGCCTACCCCTCCACTGTGTTGTTAGAGCTCTCAAGGGGAACAGATTCAATAGGAAACATCCGTGTGATTACCCAAGGTATTTATTAGGCAGACTTCTGGGATCTGAAGGGAAGAGTCCCAGTGGCACTCTGTATACTGGAGGCAGAATTCCAAATGTCCATCTGTGTGGTGGAGAGTCAGAGAATCCAGTAGCAGCCAAAGATGAGAGAACTGGACTCTCACTGCAGAGTCCCAGGTGCAAGTCTGTGTCAGAATACTGAAGAGTCTGTGATGGAAGACTGACAGAACTGGACACCAAAGTCCATAGGCAATGGTGAAGACCACAGATCTTCCAAAAAAGAGAAACACTTCCTTCCCCCTTCCCTTTTTACTCTGTCCAAGCTACAGTCTTTTTGGTTGGTGGGACTTTCCCCCTCAGTTTGGCAGTCTACATGTAAATTGTCATCCAGAATTTACTAATCTGCTAGATGGTTCTTACTCAAGTCATGCTGCCCTATCACTATTAGTGGTTACATCTTCCTTCAGCTCCCTGCCTTTCAGAGAGATCCCCTCCCTCCTTAGCACCAGTGGGTTCCCTTCTGGATGGCTCACAGTTAGTGCCTCTCTCCACAAATACATTTGCACACCAAGTAGAGCTTGATTTCCATGAAAGCCCTACACTTGACATCCTCAACCACTATTTTCAGGTGTGGCCCTTTTCTTTGCACTTTTGGGTGTGATTCAGATATTTAAGGTACCTCAAACTCTAATGGCCCAACAGCAAGTACCCCAGAGTATTCTCTTGGAATTTTCTTTAGTCTTCTCTTCATCTTGTCCCCACAGGCAGTTGTAAGCATACACAGTAGTCTTCAAACTCTTTATAAAGCATATGTTTTTTATATGCAGCCAGAAATGGCTAATGTGATAATGTGCACTGCACCAATTTCATCATTTCTAAGCATACCTCAGAGTTCTGATACCCTATTTTAGAAGTCTAGCAATTTGATAACAATTATATTGTTCCTGGCTTTTGAGACCCAAGATGAATGACACACAAATATAACTTTGATACCGTTAGACATGGATCACATTATATATGGATGATGCTATATATTTATGATATTAATATGAATATCAATATATGAGTTTTTTGATCCCCCCACATTGATAAGTCATCAAATATCATTCCAGTCAACATACACTGACAGAAAATATAAAAACATTTTGAACATAGACGGAGCTGAGACACTAGCCTCAAAATAAGTTTGTTTAGCATCCCGAGTATTTTCAACTGAAGCAAATTAAGATGACCACAGAAATATGAAGGTCTCCCTGACCTTATCCTTCTCTTCCTTGCTGCCCTGAAGCAGGTCAATTAGAATTCATCTCTCCTAAAGTAGATCATAGAAACCAGAACTTTTCTACCCCAAATCAATCATAAGCCCTAGGAAGGTCACACTCTTGACTTCCCTGTCCCTTCTTCCCTAAAGAATTTCATGTGACAAGTGTTCTGCTGGATACCTGGAGGGAAGGAATATCAGACACAGAAAAGAATCTCAGGATGCAAGACTTGCTGATTTCCCCCAATTTACTATTAAGAAATCATACCCCTCTTTCTCTAATCATATTCCTCCACCCAATCCATTTCTTTTGTCAGATTTAACACAAAACTATATACTTTTCCCTAGGTCTTTGGATCTTCCTTTCTGAAGATTTGAGTGTCATGTAAAACTTCTATTAAATAAATGTGTATGCTTTTCTTCTGTTAATCTCTCTTTGTCAGTTTTATCTTCAACCATAGCTAGGGACTCTAAGAGAGCTAAGGAAAATTTCCTTCCCTAAAAATGAAGAATAACGTGAAGAGTCTTGGTCTGCCTGGTATTAAAATGTGTTATATAACTAACAAGTAAATCTAAGAGGCATCAACTGAACAGAATATATACCCAAAGACCTACCTAATTCCTATTATATCACAAGTAAATTGCTAACAGAGGAGAAAAAAACCTGGTTCTTAATAAAAGTTATTTTTGTTCAAATTGTTGAGTAATGTCTTAGTTTTGGAACCACAGAAAACAAATATAGTGGCAAAGGTTTTGGGAATAGTCCTTTATTAGAGAACCTAATTCCACACAACAGCTGAAGGACATGGACATGGAGGAGGAAGACAGGAGGTAGAAGTACAAGAATGTGCTACAGACCTGCCTCAATTGACAAAGGAGTTATGTCCAGATAAAATATTATAAGTTGAAAATTTGTATGCCAAAGATACAGTTAATACAACTGACCTTCCAAACACCGCAGCTCAGCAACACAGTACACGGAAGCCTATCAAGTTGTTTACTCTCAGGATCATGTGGCTCCCTGACAGATTATTAGTTCATTGCTACTGACCCACATCAACAGAGCACTTTACCAGACAGAATTCATTCTAGAAAAGATCAAAATTTGAAGCTCGAAGTACAATTTCCACTGCATGTCTTATGTTCCGCACCATTATAAAGTCAAAAATTTTAAAAAGAACTGTCAGAAACTGGGGACTATCTGTATTGACTGACAAATCGACTGAGGAAGACAACTTTTTTTTTTTTTTTTAACCAGGAAAGCAACTGGAATTCACAGCATTCATCTGAGGACAAACAGTGAAAAAAAAAATTGACCTTTAGTCACCCATTTGTCATTGATTGGATAGTGATGTGCCCCAAGGATATTAATTATGGAAGATCTCCTCTCTGGCACACATTGTCACACAAACAAGAGAGGTAGATACTTGGCTACATCAAGCCTCTATTGTGAAGGCGATTACAGCACAGGCCAGCGGTGGCGAACTGGTGGCACCTGTGCTGCCATGGGTGGTTTGCCTCACCGAATGCTCTACAAGGTTTGCCCTCACTGGTCTATGCTCATTTATTCTTGACAATAGTTATGGAGGCTGAAACAAATGAAACATGTGAGAAACAGGGAGAACTGGTATAAAGCACACTTATCTGAAACAGATACATTGACTTTTGGTTGAGAGAGGGCATCAACTTAAACCCAAAATAAAAGAATTAAGTATAGAAATGAGGAACTAAGTGTAGAAAAGGGAAACTATTTTAAATTGTAGGTGCATTAGTAAATTGCAACTGCAAGATAAATGTATGCTTATTTAACATCTCTAAAGAAGAGCTTCAGAACAAGCAGAAATGACAGAAGAAAACCATTCCCTTTAGTCTTAACCAGATCCCTGCCTTGCTTCTGTCTTTTCCTCACTCTATATGTTGTTGTCCACCCTCTCTAACTCATTTATCTGTAAGCTGATGACCTCTAAATCTATTCTGCTGAACCTTATCTCTTTTGAGTGCTGTATCAGTATTTCTACTTTTAATTAGATGTTTCTGTCTCATTCCCTTGTAAACAAATCAAGCTTTAAGTGTTCACATGTGGATTTAATATGTCCTCTTCCAAGACACACAGTTTCTCCCTCTTCTGTGTCCTGAAGTGTTAGGGGAATTGTCATCCGTGCCATGTTCTAAGGAAGAAATCTTAGTACTATCCTCAGTACTTCCTTTTTTCTCACATCCAACAAGTTACTGTCTGTCCGTTCTTTCTCAGAACTGTCTCAAATCTGGCCTGTGTTCTTCAGTTCCACTGCAACTGCCTTAGTTCAAAAATGCAGGATCACCCATCTGAAACTCTGCAATAGCACCACATCTGTTCTTTCTCTCACCAGACTCTTCACGAGTCTCCAGCACATTCCTGCCAGACGATCTTCCTGAAAGCATTTTTAATTGATCGCGTCCCTAACTTGCTCTAAATCCTCTTTTCTCTCCCACTCACTACAGAAGATGCAGGTTTTATAAAACAATGATTTTTTAACAGTATCTGAAGTACAGCTAAAAAGCAAATATATCACCTTCAACCTTTTTTTAACCACGCTGTTTGGCCTCTAATGAAATATCTAGACAACAATTTTGCGATTTCCATTTATGTGCCTAGAAACACCAAACTCTGGGTCCCCTTTCTCTGAGAATTCTATCTCACTCATAGTTTTATATCTCAGAGTATGGTACATTGTTTATGAGAGTAGGAACCCAAAAGAATGGATGGTTGAACAAGTTAATAGTAAAGCGGATGTGTCAAATCAGCATCTTCTGTAATATGTACAAGAAGTATGCTACCCAGTACAATATAAAATATTGTATTTAATATTAACTGTATTTAATAGTACAGTATTATTAACTGTATTAAAACATTAGAATATGTTTTCTTAGACAAACAAGTCTGGGATGTTTTAGAAAAATAAAACTTTTTTTTTCCACTGGAGCCTTTAAGAATCATTAGTATTCTTTATTGTGTATCATGACTCGAAAGACAATATAGTACAAAACACTAACTGAATATTTTGATGACTGAACACATTTTTTAAGAGTCTCATTCAAAAGGAATTATTTTGGAAGTATTTTTATAAATGAATTCACTAATTCACTGCACAAAAATATAAAGGCAGTTTATCTCATGTATCTTTATTGTTCAGAATAACGTGTAATATAATACAAATATACAGTTTTCTTTTCATTAAATTTAGGATATTAGGGGGTGGGGATTTAGCTCAGCAGTTACGGTGCTTGCCTTGCAAGCACAAAGCCCTGAGTTCAGTCCCCAGCACCAAAAAAAATAAAATAAAATAAAATAAAATAAATTTAGGATATTAGGTGATTGAGATGAAAGAAAATTAGGCAAGGTTACTTTTCCAATGCCATTTTAAGCAAATATTATAAATGATTTTGTATTCCACACAATAACAATAAGTAAAAGCTCACATAATTCTGGTGTAGTTTAAGTCACTGAGAATCCAAGCAATGCTAATAACAGACTGCAAGGCATATTGATCACTATTGTGTATATAGTAAAGCAAACGACCCCCCAAAATAATAGTAGCTATTGTATATTATTTTCTTTCTGATTAAACACAAACTATTCTTGAATTTTACTAGGTAGAAAAAAAATTTTTGTGTTTATTTAAAGAGACACATCTTTATTCTGTTGATTTGCATTGGTTACATAAATACATTAACTATGTTCACATCTGACATCTTTACATATCTGCCTTCAATTATAATAATCTATTAAAAGAGTACACGGAAAAAAAAAACAGTATACTGGTTAATATTATGTGCCAATTTAGTTGGGCCACAGTGCCTAGATATTTGGTCAGACATTATTATGGCTGTTTCAAAGAGGATGTCTGTGGATGAAATTTATATTTAAATAGTGGGTTTTGAGCAGAGCAGCTTGCCCTCTGTAGTGTGGGGGAGTCCCATGTAATCAGCTGAAGGTCTAAATAGAAGGGCTGATCTTTCCAGTGGAAGAGAAAATTATTCAGCACACTGACTTCCGGTTTTATCTGTAACATCGATTCTTCCTTATTTGCTAGCAACCTGTCTCTAGATTCAACTTGCAAGCCTCCTGCATTAGACCTTGGACTTGCCTTGTTTAAGGAACAATGTCAAGAATAAAAATCTAAATATTTTTGCACAGATGCTATTGTTTTCCCCAAATATTTTTGATCTATAGTTGGGGGAATCAACAGATGTAAGTCTTATAGCCGACTCTGTGTGTGCATGTGTGTGTGTTTGTGTGCATATACATATCTATCTATCTATAATTTATCTATGTTCTGTTTTGAATAATACACAGGGAAACTATGACAGTAATGGTACAATCCCTACAATCATTCCAGTTGCCACATTTACCAAACTGGGTTATGAAATTTCTATTGATTGGTTTGCCAGAACTCTGTAATCCTTCAAGAGTAGCCATTCCATTTGTTTGTTTATTTGTCTACTCCAACCTCTATCTCTGTTAAGCTGAACAGATTCTTTCCTGGAACATCAGAAATGACATTGAGGATGTAAAATCCATCTTCTCTGGGACAGTCTAAAACATTCCTACCTATCTGTAATGTGAAGCCAGTGCCCAGAATCTTTGATGCAGGACATTGCATCCCATGCTAAGATCAGTGGCCCTTTTAGTTTGCTTTGTATTTAATTCAAAGAGCTGTAGGAAGACACTAAAACCTCTTATGTAAAAGAGTGTCCTTTCTTAAGCGTTTAATTTTTTATATGATCATTTTGGCAGCTAGAAGAGAATGAGTTGGATGGAGGGAACAAGTATATATATGCACAAGTTTGAGTGGACTGGATGCCAGAAGCAGAGTAAAAAATGAAAAGTTAGTGGATTTAAGAGTCATTAGACATAAGACTGAAAAGAAATTATCAGTTGATTGTGCATGAAGATTACAATGACTGAAGGGTAAGAGTTGATTCTCAGCTTTTTAGAAATGACATGATAAAAACATGACACTAGTATTTACTGAACAGTAAACAATGAAGATGGTCAAATTGGAAAAACTTGGTCATTTGAGTTTGAAGTATAAACTTGACTATATAGGTTCAGAATACAAATTAAATTTGTTAGTGAGTATGAGACTGATGAATTCAGTATTCTCACTTCTTCGATAGCATTTACACCTTAATTCATAGTTCCAGGGACTATGAGTTTTAATGGACATGACATAGGGACAGAATTACGAAGAAAATGTAGAGGAAATAAGGGTGCACATGTGAGTATCTGTGTATGTGCGTATGATTACTTACTTGAAGCATGGTCTAGATGTGCTTCTTTTAACTAAATATAGTGCATTGTCTGGACTTAGAAGGAGAAAAAAGATCAATAAAACTTCTAAATGATCCTTCAAAACAGTCTTTTGTCTTCACTAATTTTCTCATAGCTCAAGAGAGTTCACAATTAATAAGCAGCTCTTAGTAATAGTTAAAGTCAACATTCATTCAGTTCTAATCATTCTTATAAAAGTATATCTATTATTTATGATATGAGTAGATCTCCATATACCCATATGATTTATTCTTTATATATTAGAAAAATACAGTATGTCTAAATTTTCTGACCAATGAGGAAAACTGGTTTTCTTT
>PVJO010012742.1:38753-54516 GCA_004026905.1 Hystrix cristata | reverse complement strand
TTAAATTTTTTTAAATTTTGAGACAGAGTCCCACTAAGTTGCTAAATTGCCTAGGCTGGGCACGAGTTTTTGAACCACCTGCCTCAGTCTCCCCCAGTGCTGGGATTACAGGCAAGTGCCATCTTGCCTGGCCTACTAATTTCTAAAGTTGTAACTCTTACCTTGAAATCTTCAGATGTTGTGTCTACTTAAACTTGCAAACAGTGCAGTACATTTCACAGAGACATGATAACCATAGCATCATCCAGCCTATGACCCTTAAGGCAGAATTGTGGATCTTGAGGATTTTGCTATAAAGCTAAAAGCCACCGACCCTTAAGGCAGAATTGTGGATCTTGAGGATTTTGCTATAAAGCTAAAAGCCACTAGAGAGCACCATGACGTCTCTGCTTTTGATGTAATGATTTTGAAAGACCCCTGTGGCAAGATGTACTCATTTTAAAAGACTACGGTATATACATGGTACATAAAGAGAACCTGGAGCTTTGGGATCTAGTTCTTCTGATCATGTCTTTCACTAGATGAGTGGCCTTATAAAAATCTTTTACTTCTCTGGGCCTTAAATTCCATTTCTATAAAATGTAGGGGGTGTGCTAGATATATCCTCTTCTTGGCTTTAAATTTCTGATCCTATACTTCCTAATTTATTCTTCAGTGACTCAGGGCTTACACCAAGGAAAAAAAAAGTTGGCAGAAGAGTAAGGATTTTACTTGTACCGTATTATTTTCACCAGTTCACTCACCCTATTACTACTTTTCACTGATGAAACTTGAGGTTCTTTTGATCTTTTCCTCACGCACTTTATAAAGGCAAATAATATTAATTCACACATACTTGTAGAATACTTTTGAGGAATTGCTGCTTTAGCAAATACTATCTCGTTATTATCACAACATTTTAGGCTCCCAAGTATTATCCTAAATACTCCCAGAAGAGCTCAGTAAATTAACTGCCCAGATAGTAGTTTGGGGACTGGGTCTTCTGATTCCAAAGCTTATGTTCTTTTCACAACGCTAACTTCCTGTCAGGAGCAGATACAGGTTTTGTAGAGGTGGATGTGTCTACAATTTTGGTGGCTATTTTCAATAACAAGAATACAAAACTACAACATAAAGTATGAGCCCATGAAGGTCATGCTCAGAATCTTCAAAAGGGTCTACTGAAATGAGGGGCCTTTAAACTTTAGGATTAAAATTCATGAAAAATCTGTTTTCTTTCCTCTTTATTTTTTGTGGTGCTAGGGATAGAACCTAGGGCTTCACACATGCTAGGTAAGCACTTTACCACTGAGCTACATCCCCAGCCCTGCGAACCAGATTTTCAAAATTAAAACAAACGAACAAAAAAACATTTTAAAAAACAGTGCTAAAAAAAAAAAAAAAAACAGTGCTGGAGATGTAGCTCAGTGGTAGATAGTACAGCCTTTGCCTAGCATGATTCAGTTTGCTAAAAAAAAAAAAAAAGAGAGAGAGGTCTGAAATAATTAATTTTATTATCATAATAGCCCTATGAGGTAGGTATTATCCTTGTACAAAGTGGAGAATGAGGCTCTGACATGTAAAATGTCTTGCCGTGGGGTAAATAGCTAGTAAGTGTCAAGTATCAAAGTTGGAACTCCGGAGATCTGGCTGCCAGGCCCATATTGTGAATCTTCCACAGTATGCTGCTGAATAAGCCTTTAAATTTCCTGGGAATCATTTTACCACTTCCCACTACATTCCACATTGCAGGAATTATAAATTCTTGCAGTCCTTATAAATTCACACCTGAACGAGAGTCTCATGTCTCCCTGACTCACTTTCCTACTATTTACCTGAATGTTACTGCCACCCTAACAATCCCACAGCACTGCTGTTGTAAATCCTGTTCACCCTAAAGACCTAAAATCCCTTCCTCTTTTTCGTATTTGTCAAACATAGAAAGCAGCTATTGCTTACAAGCATAGTGTCTTCTAACACTGTGAGTAGTTACTTCTTTGCTGTGTGAAAAAAGTAGTCGGTGAGAGAAAGTACATGGGACCTCTCAGAACCTGATCCTCCAATCCCCACTCCTCAATGTCAGGGTCCTCTTTTACAAAATAGAAATGTAAGGCTTACCTCACAGAACTGTGAAAATTGTGTGGGGGTGAGAAGTGGGAAGGGGGAAAGATGTGAAGGGAAGGGCAGAGTTCTGATAACCAGCAAGTTTTCAACAAATGTTGGTCACTAATGCCTGACTTAGTCTCCCCCTCAACCTTGTGAACTCTTTAAAAGAAGAGGCCTTTTCGCATACTTTTCTTTCTTTCTAATTTCTCTAGGGATCAGAGACCCTTTATGAATAATTTGGTTCGTTAAACAGACACACTTTAGATGTCTGGACTTGGTCAAGAACGTACAATGGATTAGGACAAAAATCAGGCCCTGGAGTCTAACCAGCTGGTGGCCACTTGCTATTTCAGTAACTTTCGGAAAATGACAACCTCTCTGAGCCTTTTAGGTCCCTTATTTTTGGAGCAGTACCTATTTCAGTTGTGAGGATTTTACAAATCATTCAGGTAAAGTGCTTAGCATATAATCTACCATAATTCTCTCCTGTCCCAAACCTTCAGGATCCGTAACAGCTCGGCCTTTCTGCACTCTCCCGCCTCCAAATTTCTGACGAACACGCCCTAACCCCTCTGGCTAGTCTCCCCACCCTCTTACCCGCTCTCCTTACCGACTGATCTCTAACACCCACCATTCATTAACCGGCAGAGGCCAGGCTCTGAGGTGAGAAAGTTCCGCATTATCTCTCAGCGAAACTTCTTCTGCGTCTACGAGGTCAGTTCTATTACTGCTGTCGTTTTGAAGAGAGGAAACAGGCCCCGAGGGTTTAAGTAACTTCCCTGAGGTCACGGAACCCAAGCGCCAGGCCCAGATTGGCATCGAGTGCATCTAAGTCCATCGCCCGGGCTCTCTGGCGCCCGCCCCTGGACGCCTTTTCGGGAGCGGCCGCACCGCGTCCATTCAAACGCTGCCCCGTCCCTCCTCTTCCAGTCGCTCTGCGGCTACTCCGTGCGCCTGTCGCCGCCCAGCTCAGGGCCGGGCCCCCGGGCCGCTTTTCCCTGTTCTCCGCCAGAAACTGAAGCGCGAAGCCGGCGCTGTCCCGCCGGACGAGTGCAAGTGGCTGCGAGCCCCTCAAGAGGCCCGAGCGCTGAGAGGAAGCAGCGCGGCGACTGGGTCCGCGCGGCAGAGTACCGGCCGCCGGTCACGTGGCGGGGAAGGGGCGCCGGCGCGCGCGGGCCCGGGCACGCGCGGCCGCGAGCACTTGAAGGCGCGAGTTGCAGTTCGGGTGTATGTAAGGGCGGGGAGGGGGCGGCGGCCGGGCAGGCCGACTCCGCCCCCTGCGCATGCTCCGGCCCCCGGAGGGTTATAAGGCGGCAGCGCCGGCTCCGCCAGACAAAGTGGCGAGCTGCGACGTGACTAGCCGGCCGCGTGGGTGCTCGAGCGAGCGAACTAGGCGGCAGGCGAAGGACGCGAGCCGGGCCCCGGGCCCAGAGGAGCTCCTGCCGGCCCGCCGCCCTCGAGCTGCGCGCATAACGGTTAGTTCGGTCGCAGCCGGCGACACGCGGCGCGGACCCCCTGGTGCCCTCGCTTGCCCGGGTAGGGCCGGAGGGACCTTCGGGGGTGCTGGGGACCTCAGTCTGTGTGGGAGATAGGCGGCCCGACAGAGGGCATCGTGGCCGCGGGCTGCCGCGTGGCCCCGCAGAGGCAGAGATGGTGAAGGGGACCTTGAGGCACCGGGCGCAGGACTCACCCAGACGCGCCATGGGCCCCCGTGGTCAGGTGTCGGCTTGCTGGCCCGGCTCGGGAGTCGGGTTATGGTACCCAGTGACCTTGGGGAAGTGGCTCCCCCCTCTAATCTTAAGTAGGCTCCTTGAGAGATGCTTTCATCTGCAAAAAGGGGCGACGTGGGGCTGATTCACGTGGTGCCTTCGGACTCCTTCCTCCTGCTAGAAGGTGAGGGACTCGGGCGGGAGTTATTTCGGACTCGTGGCAAGCCCGCCCCAGCCTTCTTCCCTGCCAATCCTAGTCCCACCTGATGACTTGCGAGAGTGGTGTGAGGCGCTGCATTGCCCACAGCCGAGCGAGGCTGTAGGGCTCGAGGAGACTTTGCAGAAGGGACCGGCCGGCCTGCAGCCTCCGGGACCTTGCTGACGGCGTGGGGGTGGGGGCTTTTTGTCTTGCAACCTGTGGCTGCAGAGGCGCCCTGGGGCTCAGGGGCTTAAGGCGGCCCTGTAGAGACGGTCGGAAGGATAGCTTTATAGATGGTCAGATGCATACTTGTTCTAACTGCATCCTTTTTTTCCGCGTGCATTTTAACATTTCACGTCTTTGTCGTGACGTGTTTGGTGCAGCAAGCACTTGTAAAAAAAAAAAACCAAACCTAATTTGTAATCAGTCTAAACCAGGAAACACACGTGCTACTACTACAGTCTTTCCCCGAGTTTCCAGTAGCTGATTATAAACTGGGAGTCTACTAATAGTAAAAGGTTTAGAGATTACTTTGTTTACTATTACTATTACTAGTTAAGCAATCTTTTAAAAATTATTCTGGTTTCGAAATAAAATGCGTACATGTCAGCACCCTGATAAAATAAATGTGGGAAATCTAACCGGCATTTCGTGATAGCATAAACTCTGGTTTGTGGGAGAGTTCGGAAGAATGTAGAAAGGAATTAGGCTGTTAATAAACAATTTTTTTAAATCTCAACTACCAGTCCAATGAAGCGAAACACAGACACTGTGTATGTTCAGTTTTTTGGTTAGGTGTTAAGTAATAGCCATAAATCCAAGTCTTAAACCCAGATTGCCATAAAAATGGCAAAAAATTAAAGGTATCTAGCCCTTAAACAGACGATAAATTTTAAATTTAAATCAAAATTGAATGTACTTAAGTAATTCATTCTGGGTTTAAATAGATACTGTGTTTCATCAGATGGCAGTAGCCCTTGTTAAATTATTCGAGCTAATAGTCTGAGGAGCTTTTTATAGCTGAATAGATTTACAGATTTAGCTGTAAGCCTAACATAATAGACTGTAACATCCTTAAACCGATTTGAGAAGGACAAAAAAGATCATACCACAATAGGATGAAACTACCCTGTTAGTGTTTCAATAATTTTCATGACTTTTCGCCTTTTAAATATTAAGGCATATAATATTAGCCGTGAAAAGAATCTTATAGACTAGCTGGTTGGTTCTGTTATTTAACAAAGAAGGAAATTGATGCTGGAGATTAAATGACTTAATATCTGAGATATGAAAACTTTTAATGATTGGTCCAGAACTGTGTGTCTTGTAACTCCTGTTTTGTCAGATTAGCACTCCTGAGTTTTCTCTGAAGTTATCAATTTGGATGGGGCTGGAGATTTAGCTCAGTGGTAGAGCACTTGCCTAGCAAGTGCAAGAAACTGAGTTTGATCCTCAGCAGCACTCCCCCCACAAAGTTATCTATGTGCGCATATTAAAATAACTTCCCAGCTTCTTATGTCCTTCATTCCAGTTCTGGTTTCAGTTCATTTCATACTGTGCATTCCTATGCAGGATTCAGACCCTTGTATAAATGCCTGTGTGGTTGTTTTTGTTGCATATAAGGACTAGGAAGATAGAACAATCCAGAAAGTTATGAATTGTACATATTCAGCAATTTTTTGTTGGTTGTCAGGCACTATAAGAGACTTAAGGTTCAGCAATGAAAAAATCTCAGCACTTGCCTTCCTGGAGTTTATAGTCTAACTGGAAAGCAGATAAATACATGATTTCCACAAGTACACTGTACAGGCAAGTTTGGAGTGTTATAGTAGAAATATAGGTTCCTCTGGGAACAAACACTATTCTGCAGGTGTGAGTGGATAACCAGTGTAGGAGAGAAGCAATGCCAGTAGGCTTTTCAGAGGAGATGCTATTTAACATGGGACTTGAAGGATGAATAGGAGCTAGGTGGGAAAGGGAGTGGAAGATAGGTGGAAAGAGCATTTCAGATGTTAGTAGAGCTACAGTCAGTGAGTGCAAGGTATAGTGCAAGAACTGAAAGGATTTTGCCAAAGCTACAGTATAGAGGGGTCACAAAGAATGAGAAGAGATGGAAGGTCTTAAACCATTTGAAGGATTTGGGGAAGAAACTAGGCAAAAAAGCTTATTTAAGAACACTCTTGAAGCTGATTGAGAGCAGTTTTAAGAATTTCCAGGGGAGCTGGAGATTGCCTGATCAAACTTTGCATTTTAAGAGTGTTATTCTGGATGTCTTGTGGAAAGCCCGTTAAAGAAAGGCGCTTGTAAGTGTAGTGTAAGATGAGTGTAGAATAAGTTGGGCAATATTGGGAGGATGGAAGAGAAGGGAAGGAAGGTTCGGTGGTCTCTCAAATATAAGAGGCTTGGAGAAGCAAAAGAAAGTAAGGATATCACCCAGTTTCTATTTTGAGAAATAGGAGTTTGTCTCCATTTACTCAGTGGTTGTATGACTAGACCAGAGTAACCCGGTTTATAAAACTTGGAGACAAAATTCAAAACCATTCCTTTCTTTTCCTCTGTTTTTGTTGGTGACGTTCCTCATATCTATTTATATCTATTTTTTGGTGTTTTTCCTTTCTAAACAGTTTAATATGGAAATTTTCAAAGCACAAAGAGTTGAGCTGTTAATGTTTCATCTCCACCCCTATTTATCCAGCAGGTATGGATTGTCCCACTGGATTATTGTGAAGCAAATCCTAGATGAAATCTCTTCATCTGTAAATCAGTCTGTATCTCTGAAAGGTACAATTCTTAAGGAGATCTGAATCACAATATCATTATCCCACCTTTTTTGTTTTGTTTTTGTTTTGTTTTTGGTGCTAGGGATTGAACTCGGCCTTGCGCTTGCTAAGCAAGCACTCTGCCACTTGAGCTAAATCCCCAGCCCTCATTATCCCACCTTTAAAAATTAACATCACTAAATATTTTCCTAACTTTATTTTTCTGTTCTTAAATTATTTTAAAATAATTGGTTGCAGGCATGGTGGCGCACCCCAGTAATCCCAGCACTCAGGAGTCAGAGGCCGGAGGATCCTGCGAGTTTGGGGCCAGCCTGGGTTAGATAGTGAGTTCAGGGACAGCCTGAACTACATAGTGAGAGTGAGACCTTATCTCAAAAAAAAAACCCCTAAAAATTAAAAAAATTTTGAAAAATTGGTTTGATTCGGAATCCAAACAAGGGTCCTTACATCTGGTTGGTGTGTTTCTTAAATCTTTTAATCTAAAGAATCCTCCTTTCTCTATTGTTTTTCTTACAATTTACTTGTTTTGAAAGAAACGGGTCATTTTTTCTCTAATTTTCCTCATTCTGGATTTTGATGAATACATCTCTCTGGTACAGGTTTTTTTGTTTGTTTGAGTTTTTGTGGTACTGGAGATTGAATGTAGGGCCCTCACGCTCAGCTACATCCCTGGCCCTTTTTTAAATTTTTGAATTTTGGGGTAGAGTTTTATGTAGTTGCTAAGTTGGCCGAAGTGGGTTCAAATTTGCAGTCCTCTCTCCGCGGCCTCCCAGGTGCTGGGATTGCAGGCGCGTACCCATGTGGCCCGCTCTAGTGGAATGGTTTTAACGTGTCACGGTTTAGCGTGCCCCTCTATCCCTTGTGTTACATGTAAACTGGTCTGATTCCTGGTGTGGGTCTAGAAAGAAAGGGCAAGTATAATTCAGAGAGTGATGTGTGTACTTCGTTGGGAGACATGCTTGGTGGTTCTTTCTGCTGTATTAACAGCTTATTCCATCATTTCACTAGTGGTTTCAGATGGCAGTAATTTAACTGGGCCTTTAATTACACTCTTCTTTCTTAATTTATTAACTAGAATATGTCTATAAAGAGAAGTACAGTTTCAACAGGAAGGATGAAGTCTGTTTTTAGTGTACATTTTTGGAGAAAGTTATTTAAATATATCAAGGTACATCTTTAAAAGTTATTAAGTTGTCAAAAAGTTTTTAGCACTTATTGGCTTGCCACATGCCAAAAACTGAAACTGGATACATGTCTCTCACCATGTACTAAATGAAAATCGAAGTGAGTCAAAGATCTAAACATTAAAACAAAAACACTAAATCTACTAGAGAGTAAAATAGGAAGAACTCTCAAAGACATAGGGCTAGGAAGAAAAATTTATGAACAGAACCCAGACTGCACAGGAAATAATACAAAGAATCAGTGCTTGGGACCACATCCTATTAAAAGGCTTTTGCACAGCAAAAGAAATCACCAGTACAGCAAGGTGGAAACCCACAGACTGGGAAAAAATTTTTGCCAGCTGTCCCTCAGACAAAGGTCTAACATCTACAAAATACAAAGAACTCAAAAAAATCAAACCTACCAAATTTAAAGACCCAATCCAAAAATGGACATCTGAAATGAATAAACATTTCTCACATGAAGAAGTAAAAGTGGCAAATAAATACATGAAAAAGTGTTCAACATCACTAGTCATTCGAGAGATGCAAATCAAAACAACGTTAAGATTCCATCTCACTCCAGAAAGAACAGCAATTATCAAAAAAAATCAACTAATAACAAATGCTGGCGGGGTTGTGGGGAAAAAGGAACCCTCCTCCATTGTTGGTGGGAATGTAGATTGGTCCAGCCACTGTGGAAATCAGTGTGGAGATTCCTCAAAAAACTACAATTAGAGGTTCCATCTGACCCAGCTATTCCTCTACTGAGTATCTTCCTAGAAGAATTAAAATCACCATACCACAGAGATATATGCACAACCATGCTCATAGCAACACAGTTTGTAGTAGCTAACTCTTGGAAACAACCCAAATGCCCAACGACTAATGAATGGCTAAAGAAGATGGGGTTTTTCTACACAATGGAGTACTACTCTGCCATAAAAAGGATAAACTAGAAACATTTGTAGGTAAATGGATGTACCTTGAGAACATACTCTTAAGTGAAATAAATCAGACACTCATGAGTACACATCAAACTGTTTCTCTGATATGAGAAACCATAAGTGTGAGTAAGGACAAAGAGGTGTAATAGATATTATATAAAAGGAAGATAATAGTCAAAAGAGAGGAGAACTAGAAAGGGAGAAGGAGGAAAAGAAGGAAGGGAAAAAGGAAAGAAAGGGGAAAGAAAAAATAGAAAAATATAAATAAACCTGCTGTAAATAGGGAAGGAGGGAGCAGAAGGGAGGGTGGGGAAGAGGGGGGAAAACCAAGATACATCATGTGCAGGTACAAAATAACCATGATGAATGTGATCATTATGTATACAATGTACCAATACATGTTCTTGGTTTAAAAAAAAAGTTTTTAGCACTTGATGTTAACATTTAAAATGGCTTTATTTGAAACATTTGAAAAGTATGCTTTTAAATTGATAGAGTTTGTTTTGATCTTCTCTGCACTTTCTTAAGAGCTTATCTGTTCCCACAACTTTTGGGGAATACCTGATAGAAGCACTGCCAGTTCTAAATCTGGTTTTTACCAGATTCCAGATTTTAAATTTCTTGAGGACAGAAGTTGACTACTCTTATCACCATTTGCTTTTCCAGTTACCTCCTGGGTAACTTACCATGTCACTTAAAGCTCATTACCTATCTAGTCTCAACTTCTCAGCCCTTAAATCTAGTCTTTCCTTGTGGCTCCACCATTCTTCCATGTAGTCATGCTTAATACCTCTGAGTCACCTGGGCATGGTGGTGCATGCCTGTAATCTTAGCTACTTGGAAAGCTGAGGCAGGAAGATAACAAATTCAAGGCCAGCCTGGGCAATTCGGTGAGACCCTGCCTCAAAAAATAAAAAAGGGTTAGAGATGTAGCTCATACCTATGTGTGCTATATAGGATGCTTGCCTAGCATATATAAAGTCCTGGTTCAATCCACAGTCCTCAAAAACAGTAAACCCCAAGTGGATCCCTCACTTTCATTTTTATTACCTATAGGCTGCTGCTGTGATTAGTACAGTGGCCTTTTACCTTCTGTCATTGTCACTCTCCTCCACTCTGTCCTATATTGTGCTGCCAGTTCCTGATCATGTCGTTTTTCTAATCAAAAACTCTTGTGACTTCCCCGTGGCTACCAAATTATTTGGATAGAATTAAGTCTTCTTTCTTAAGTATATTGCTCTAAGTTACCCTTTAGGTCATGTATGTTGCTCTTTAATCCACCCTGACAAATCGGCATTTTCTTCCATTCTTTTTTGGGGGGGATGGAGGGTCAAAGATTTTACAGTAAATAAAATGACACATTTGAGCCCTAGTGTCCTGCAGAGTAGGGATTAAAACAGCAATAACAATCTTCTTACAAAAATGGCAGTTTTCTGGGGTCACAGTACCATAATGATAGGATGAGTTCACATTCACCAAACAGTGACATTGGTTGGAAAGGCTGAGCCATTGAAGGGCTTCACTATGTTGCAAAGGGATCCAGTTCTTTCGGTTGTTCACCGTAGTCCATTGCTAATCGAAAATCAAAATATGGCTGACTTTGGTTTGATTACAATTTGTGGGAAGAAGAAATTTGCTCAGAAAACACTGGTATGTGTGCATATTTGCGTATTTGATCATTGATTGAAAAATACGTCCTCCATGTGATTGTGTTCTTCCTATATAAATCCTCCTGAAGTGTGAGTGTTTTTGTGGGACTGAGAATTGAACCCAGGGCTTTGTGCAGCCCAGTTCTTTTTAGTTTTTTGAGACAGGGTCTTGCTAGATAGTCCAGGCTGGTCTCAAACTCATGATCCTCCTACCTCAGCCTAAGTGCTTGGGTTACACGTGTGTGCCACCACCTCACCATGCTGTAGCCCAAATCTTCTGAAGATTGTTGAATGAATAAAAGACTAATGATAGTGTTCTGTTGTGTTAGACTATTTTTGAAAATAACAGGGCCTTTTGTGAACTGCTTACTGAGTTTTTTTTGGAGGGGGAGTGCTGCTGGAGATCGAACTCAGGGCCTTGTGCTTGCTAGGCAAGCGCTATATGACTTGAGCTAAATCCCCAGTCCCTGCTTATTGAGTTTTCAGGACCAAAGCAGTTTTTACCGTATTAATTTTGTCTTATTAACAGGGATCTGCAGGTTGGTCCCCAAGGAGTATGGAGTTGAGGGGGTCTGTAAACTTGTTAGGGGAAAAATTTATGTCTTTTCATTGACCTCTAACTAAAATTTGGAATTTTTTTTTTTTTACTATGAATATAGGCAGCAAACCATAGTTTTTAGTATATGTGCTGCTGAAGCGAGCACAGCAAACCATAGTTGTCTTAGCAGTACTTGTGACTTTGTTACCAGTAGAAATCATATACTTCATAATATATAGTTTTATATTTTTAGCTACCTTTGAATTGTTTAAGCTATCACTATTTCAGAATTACTGTGGTAGTTATACCCACTGCTAGGTTTTTGTTATTGTTTGGAAGTACCTTACTAAATCGTATTAAAATATTTTGATAGCTCTACTGTCGCATTTCATGCCTTCAAAAACATGATTCTGACAATTGTTCCATAGGTTTTACCGAAATACTAAAGAAATCAGGGACCAAAGAGGCTAAGAAACTCAGTTTGTAATTTCTTTAGTATTGTTGCCATGTCAGTGAGTTTGCACAGGACCAGGGAGGCAACCCAGCAGCCAAATCATGATGTCATAGGATTATCTAATCACAATGTCACAGGTTAAGTAAATTCTTTGGTCATGGACTTTTGTTTACTGATTACCATAAGTCTGGATCTCACAAAGTGTTTGTGTATTATGCTAAGTAAGGTAAAATGATTTTCATAAATTTAGGCAGAATAATTTTTGTTTCCAAAGAAGTACTTTTTTAAGTGTCATAAAGTAAATGAAACAGTGTCTTCATCGAATTGGCATTTCTTGCTGTGTTTTGAGTATATTCACATGAACAAATATACTTGACACTGCTTCAGACCTTGTCTTGCAGTTCACTATTACTGCATGCCATTATTTTGCTCAATTGCAGAACCCCTACAGAGGGCAGGGAACCTCAAGTTTGAAATACCTGTGTCTGCAGATTAGAAATGCATATCCTTACTTCAGCCTATTGCAATTGTGTAATCGTATTTGTTCTGTTGCCTAGAAATCTCAGTAGACTGGAAGGAAAAAGGAGTGCTTTAATAATTACTGTACTTTCCAGGAAAATAAAATACTCATTTGAAAACTGAGTATTTCTAATAAAAGTTATACTAATTTATTTATTTATATATGTTTTTTGGGTTTTTATTTTTGTTTTAGTGCTGAGGACTGAACTCTAGGCCTTGGGCTTGCTAGATAAGCACTCTACATACACTTGAGCTCAATCCCCAACCCCTTTCTGGTTTTTTTGAGACAGGGTCTCATTATGTAGCCCAGGCTGGCCTCAAACTCAGTGGTGATCTCCCTGCCTCAGGCTTCTGAGTGCTAGGACTATAGGTTAGTGCCACCATCCCTGCAAGAACTGATAGTTATCTTAAAGACAACATAGTCTAAGATTTAAATTGCCAACAATTAAAAAGAATACTGAACTTTAACTGTAATATATTTCGAAGTTGAGGTTGGGGAGTTAGTTCAGTGGTTAGAGTGCTTGCCTAGCAAGTACAAAGCCCTGAGTTCAATCCCCAGCACCAAAAAAAAAAAAAAGTAATATATTTTGAAGTAATAATGCTAACTTTTGATATATCTTTAGTGTCTCATACATAGACTTTTTTTTCCTAAAAAAGCTTTGCAAGAGCCAGGCATAAGGCTGAGCATGGTGGTGCATGGCTGTTATTCCAGCATTTGGAAGACTAGGGCAAGAGGATTGCCACGAGTTCAAGGCCAGCCTGAGCTACACAGTGAGACTTTGTCTCAAAAAAAAAAAAAAAGTAGCCAGGCATGGTGGCATAGCACTTGGAAGCCTGAAGCACATTG
Organism: Hystrix cristata; assembly: GCA_004026905.1. Taxonomy (NCBI): domain Eukaryota; kingdom Metazoa; phylum Chordata; class Mammalia; order Rodentia; family Hystricidae; genus Hystrix; species Hystrix cristata. Next base: position 41,626 of record PVJO010012742.1, on the reverse strand, counting down.
CCATGAGTTTGAAGCCAGCCTGAACTACATAGCGAGACTCTGTCTCAAAAAAACACACAAAACATGTGAATTACATATGAAGAAGATACAGTGACAGGTAAATTTTATTTCCTATTCACACATATGTATCTTCTAGTTTTGCTTAAGAAGAACATGTATGAATGACTTGTCTTTTAAAACTTTGCTGCTTTATATTTACTACAAAGTAATACATTTACCTTTGAACAAGTCAAACAACATAGGCATATGCAATGAGGATATTTTCTTCTACCTTTCAGCCTCCAGTGTGTAACATTTTATATATACCCAGCAGCCATGATCACTTAGATTCCCTGGAATCTAACCTTCATGAGAGCTGGTTTCATACCTGTCTTGTTTATCACTTGTACTCCAGGAACTCAAATTCTGTTGAATGAAAAAAAAATTCTGTTGAATTAAATACAAAAAGTTTGTATATTCATAGTGTACTTATAAAATATGATTGTACAGTTCTATGATGTGTAATTTTAAAAAATCTTAATTGTAGAAACAGATGCAATTTGTTAATTGAAATATTGACCACCTCTGTTAGTTAACAAGTGCACACCATTGTGCAGCACTCCCTCCTTGCCCAGGCACTGAGAATCAAAGCCAGGACCTCATGCTTGCTAGGCAAGCACTCTACACCAAGTGACACCCCCAGCCCCTTCATTCTTTATTACATTCATAAAAACTAACCCTTGTTCTTCGGGTTTGTAGGCTTATAAAGAAAGTTATGTCTTTAAAAAAAAGAAGAAAGAAATTTATGTCTTAGTTTGAAATGCCTTAGTTTGGAATGCAGTGTGCCATTCAGGAAGTTGTCACAGAGAAGATTAGAGAATGAATCTGCTAATATAAAACTTAGTTTCCACTTGGATCTATTTAATGAAATATAGTTCAAATTGCAAATAGCCAAAATTTTTATTTGTTTATCACTCATTGAAATTCTCTTCCCTAACTTTATTCAGGGTATAGCAAATGTAGGTGAAATAGTGACTACTGGAAGCCCCGTAAAAAACTTAGTTTACACCGTTTCACTAAAGGAGCCAGAAATATTTTTTATGCATGTCATTTTGTGATAGTACTAAGTTCCATTCTCTGGAAATCACTCTCAAGGGTATTTTTATGTCCATATGCCACCATGTTACTTGCAAGTTTGTGTTTCTGCCTTTTCCAGAAATTTTAGCCTTGAGACTTTGCTCAGCTGAGCAAATTTAACTGGACCCATTCATATTTAGCAGAGGTCCTTCAGAGAAAATCACCCACAAGGTAGTCATGTGTCCAATTTATACATAAAACTATACTGGACAGAGAGAAGGATCAGAAAAGCTAGAAATTAAGGAATATTAATTGTTCATGTCAGAGAAATACACTCAACCTCCAGCATCTCCTTCTGTCTTATTTTAGGTAGTAAAAGGACCCTGAGGTCTTAAAACACTCCATCACATGACATTCACTTGAAAGAGAACAGGCCTTTTCTAGATCACAGTAGAAATTAGGACAGTTACAAATGTTAGGTTTCATCTGTTTGGTGGTGCTCTGGACATTCCTGACAAGTATGCATTGTGAGCTTTCTTCTTGGGAAAAACTTTGGATAAATTCCAAGTTTGGGATAGAAAATGCTGTCCAAGACAAAAATATATATATAATAACATTATATATAATGTTTTATTTATATACACACTGTGGTATATAGAACTATCAGGAAATGGGAGAAAGGCTATGGAATTAGTGATAAGTTAAAGGACTCTCAAAGAAAAGGAAATTGGATTTTTTTGTTGTGTTTTTATTTTTGTTTTATTTTTGGTGCTGGGGATCAAACTCAGGGCTTTGTGCTTGCAAGGCAAGCACTCTAACCACTGAGCTAAATTCCCAGCGCCAATAAATTGTTTTTGTATGAAGTGGAATTATTATATGTTCTTTTCAACTGACTGAATGACATCTTTAATCAAAACTATTTCAAGTGAGGTTTTATATATATATATATACATATACATACACATCATTTTTATCGAAGTATAAAATATATAGAGTTTAAATAGGATTTAAATGACATATAATGAAGGGCTGGGGATTTAGCTCAGTGGCAAGCACAAGGCCCTGAGTTCGATCTCCAGCACTCACCCCAAAAAAAGACATACAGTGAAAAATAGTAGTCCATTCTGCATTTCTTCCACCCTTTCCCATTTATGTATCAACTTTTTTTCTATAGTTAATGAATACCAGGTACATATCAGAATTCACTGAGTGCTTTAAAAAAACATTGCCTGACATCCTGATTCTGATTCAGTTGAATGTACCAAGATGATATGCAGTCTAAATAAATGAATGGGGATCAGTGTAGTCACTTTTGTGATCGAATGGGGGTAGTGGTGTAAAACTAACAGCCATTGTCACAGTGTGTTTTGTCTGACCCCGCAAGAATCTCACAACACAGAGTTGTATCCTTAGAATCCATCTTGTAATTAATCATTGAGAAATTCTCACCACGTTTTTGATGCAGTAACAGAGGAATAGTCACAATTATGTGAAAAGTAAGATACTTACTTTTCTAACTACATATATCTGTGCCTTAAACCAACCTTTGTGATTTGCTATATTTATGACTTCCCCCCAGGGTTAGGTTATGAAAGTGAGGGGGGTTTTATTTTTGCCTGCCTTTCATTCCTTCCTTCCTTCCTTTTCTTACAGTGCTAGGTATTTAATCAAGGGCCTTGAGCATACTAGCAACAGTCTACCGCTGATGGAAATTGAGCTGTATTGAGCTGTACCACTGAGCTATATCCTCAGCCCTGAAAATGAGTTTTATTTAAATTCTTTTTTTTTTTTTTTTTTTTTTTTTTTTTTTTTTTTTT
>PVJO010012742.1:0-38653 GCA_004026905.1 Hystrix cristata | reverse complement strand
AGAGGCAGGAAGATTGCTGTAAGTTAGAGACCAGCGTGGGCTACATAGTGAGACCCTGTCTCAAAAATAACTATGATTTTCTTAACACATCTCTAATATTTAAATCCTAGGATCTCTGGGTGTATATGTCACTTGTTTCTTTTCCCTTGTTCCCTCTCTCTCTCTTCCCACTCCCTTTCCCTCACCCCCCAGTACTGCTTTATTGAAGTATGATATACAAAAACCTGTACATACTTAATTATGCAACTTGGTTGGTGTTTGGAGATGAATATGCACCTGTGAAACCATCATTACTATCAATGCCATAAACTTACCACATCCGAAAGTTTTCTCTTTGTTCCTTTAGGGCAGTGGTGGTGAACCAGGCTGTTTGTATCCTTAAAAGCTCTAAAAGGTTTGCCATTACTGCTTTAGGAGATTTGATTTGTTTTATTTTCTCTTTTCTTTTCTCTGTGTTAAGATTTAACATGGGTATGCAGTTTATTACAATAGTGTTAATTGTAAGCCCTACAATTGGAGATATATTGTAATTGTACAATATATCTCCAGAACTAATTTATTTTGCATTACTGAAACTATGCACCCTTTGATCAACACCTCTCTTTTTTTCCCTCCATCCCCCTCCTAGCAATCACCATTCTACTCTTTGCTTCTGTGACTATTTTAAGATTCCACATGTGTATATGATCATGTAGTAGTATTTGTCTCTCTGGGTTTGGTGTATTTCATTTAGCAAGTGTCCTTCAGGTCCATCAGTGTTGTCACAAATGCCAGGATTTCCTTCCGTCTTAAAATGTAAAATACAAAGCATGGGGGTGCAGATATCTGTTTGAGATCCAGATTTCAGAAGTATAACTGCTGGATCAGATGGTAATTGTATATTTAATATTTCTAGGAGTCTCCAGATTGTTTTCCATAGTGGGCATACCGATTTATATTCCCACGAACAATAGACGAAATTTCCCCTTTTTTCCACATCCCCACCAACACATCTTAATCCTTTGGAGATCTGCTGGTTTAAAAAAGAAATACACTCTTCCCACCCCAAAACATGCTGGGGAACCCTGAGCTGCATCCTTCATCCCGCACCTCCCCCCACCCCCGCACCCTCCCCTTCTCCCGCTTTTGAGACATGGTCTCAATAAGTCTCCTGGGCTAGCTTTAAACTTGCTTTCCTCCCTCAGCCTCCCTAGTGGCAGGGATGACAAGCATGTGCCTCCACACCTGCCTTATCTTCTATTTATTGGTAGACTAGTCTGAGCCTGTAAACATACAAACAGTCACATTCCTAGGGATTGTTATCTAAAATATTGATATTTTAGGGAGTGTAAAATGAGTGAAAAGCAAAAAAATCAGCTTTTATGTACTCTGAAAAACACTTAAAATCTTGAAGCATTCTATTTAGCAAGTTGTTAACTTGTCTTAGAATAAGGATAGTAGTGTACTTTACTACTTACAATTAGGTAGGGTTTCCCCTGAGTGATTGAAGAGGCAGAGAGGCACACAGGTAGTTTAAAGTTTGCAAAGACAGATTTACACTTTTCTGTACTAGGAATAAAACCCGGGGGTGTTCTACCACTGACCTATATCCCCAAATCTATTTTGAGACAGTCTCATTAAACTGTCCAGACTAGGCTCAAAATTGCTGCATTTCTGCCTCAGTCTCCCAGAGTGCTAGGATTATACCATGCCTAGCCTTTTTAAGGTTCTTTATATACAGTTTAATAAAATTATAAATTTTGTAGTTGGTTCATCAGGTCCAGTGGTTATATTTCTGCTGTTTTTCTTTTTCTTTTCTTTTCTTTTTTTTTAGACAGTCTTACTATGTATTCCAGACTGTTCCAGACTGGCCTTGAATTCACTGTACCCTAGGCTGGCCTCAAACCCACAGTGATACTCCTGCCTCAGATATTTCTACTTTTACTGGTGCTGCTTGCTTTTTGGTTTTGTTTTGAGTGCTGGGGACTGAATCCAAGGTCCTGCATATGTTAAGCATGCACTCTACCACTGAGCTACAACCCTTAGCCTGATTTTTTAAAAAATTATTTTGGTTTTTCACTGTGCTTAATAGTGGAAAAGAAGGTGAGATTTCCCAGTCTTTGAATCTTAGAGGTTAACTAGAGGCACGTGGTTCTATATGCTATGAAATTGGATTAGTGTCAGCTATAAAGAGGAGGAGGTTAGCTCTATAGCAGCAATAACTTCAGCAAATCAACCTTCTGATTTGAATATTTCCATGTGAATTTGAAAGCTAAAATTTCAAATTTAGCTTGGTTTATACTTAGTAATGAGTTTTGTTTTTTTTTTAATATTACTGATTTTAGGCACAGTCTGCCTCTTTTGCATTCATACACATCCTTGCTGTTTTAGGAAATGACAATGGCTTTGGTTTACATTGGTTGAGGAGGGGCCAGGCCTGGGAGTTAAGTGATAATGGAGCACAACTTTAGCTGTGCACATTAGTTTGCTAGCATTAATTCATGAGAGTCATAGAAAAGGAAAGATTTCAAGAAATCTCAAAATTTCTTCTCACCACTATCACTACCAAGAAAAGTCAGGGTTAATCTCCCATCATTTTTAGGCAAGATAGGAAGTTAATCTGATAGGAAGACTACCGTACACACTGTAAGGATTAAAATTTTGAACTTTAGTGAACTTCACCATGCAAAGAATGTATGTGCTCCCTTTTTTCAACATTTCTCTGAATACTGGGCAAATGGCCTACTCTAATAATTTACTTTGGGGGAGGTTGCTGGGGATCGAACTCAGGGCCGTGCACTTGCTAAGCAAGCACTCTACCACTGAGCTAAATCCCCAACCCCCCAAATTTACTTTTTGAACAAGCCCTTCTGTTTGTAGCTGAGATTTAACAGTTTAAAAGGAAATAATATGCTTGATAATGATGTTACTGACTTTTTTCCTGTTATCTACAATCAGAACTTTTACAGGAATGGCCATTTGTTCGATGGTGGCAGAACTATATTGATTCTGTTTCTGGTATTTTGAAATGTTCTTTTTATCAAAATTATTTTTTATATTCTTATTTCTTACACTTACTTTTGAGTATTCTTAAAGCTTATTGAAGTTATAAATCTAATTACAACACAGTAGAATAAGGCATTAACTTGATGAGGCAAGTCTTAGTGACTAAAAATTAGAACCGCTTTAATTGGGACAAATCATAGCTGGCAGCTAAGCTCAAAGTTTAATCACGTCCAGCACGTATTAGTTGTTCCAGTCAGGGCTTGATGTGTTAAACAGCTCTACTGCCTGTGTAGGGGTATTATTTTGTGTATGTGAATTATTTTTATTCTTTGAAAATTTTCAAGTTCTCTTTTTTTTAATACTTAGATGAAGGAAAACTCAGAAAATTAGTGCTAAGAACAGTCCTATATAACATAATATTAGACTCCAGGTTATTTCCATTAGCAGAATTGAGATGTTAAATAGCTTTTTATTCTATTCAGTCCAGTAGAGAGTTCAGGAAACATAACTTATTTAGGAAACCTTAACTTGTAAGTATTTTTTGCCTACATGAACCATAGATGAGATGCCCTAGAACAAAGACCTTTAATCATTACACTAGGTTTTATACATACACACACACACACACACACACACACACAAATATTTAATATTTGAGACAAGGTCTCACTTATAGTTTAAGCTGGCCTCAAAATTTGTGATGATGCTCCTGCCTCAGCCTCCTGAGTGCTGAGATTCCCACGCCCAACTACACTGTCTTTTGGCGGGGATGCACTGGGGATTGAATTCAGGGCCTTGCACTTGCCAGGCAGGTGCTCTATCACTTGAGCTAAATCCCTAGCCCCTACACTGTTATATTTTTAAAGGAATTATCCTTAGATTCAGACAGAACTTTAATTTAAAAAAAAAAATTATCTTTTATGCCTTAGGTCTTCCACTTGTACTTTTCCTAGTTGCCTTATCCAAAGGTTGTCTTTCCCTTCACTACAAATAAAAAGATATATTTCTCTTGTCCTATTTCTTACTGTGGAGCATGGTCCCATGGAATAAAAATTTCTGGGGCCCTGAAAGAAGGAAAAATTCATAGTTCTAAATAGAATCCTGTGACTGAAATCCAATAAGAGGTTGGGTCAAAAATATTGGGGGGGGGATGACTATTCCATATGGCCAGGAAACTCCTGCCTTCTGTTAGAATAGTATTAGAAAAGTGAGGTGGTTATTACGAGGATGTGTATCAAAATGTTAATTTCGGCTAAAAGGCAATGTGATTTCGTTTTGCAGAAATCTGTTTTTTTTGAATGGTTTGAAAATGAGGGTGGGCCAGTTAGATTAAGTGGTGTGGGTCTGCAAATTGAACTAACTGAGTCTTTATTGCCAAACAGCTAGAGACAACCGGAAGTCATGCAGGATGAAGTATAGAGAAACAAAAGGATGGAAGACATAGAAGAGTAAGGAAATAGAAAACATTGGAACTGGAGTCTTAGAGGAGTGGAAAGAGAGAAGAGGGAAGAAGTAATATTTGAAGGCATAGTAGCTGGGAATTTTATAAAATTGCAGAGAGGTCTATTTTGTCAGTATGATTATGTTTTATAATCTGTATTTTGTCAGTAGTTGCTATTTAGGATTTTATTTATCTATTTATTTATTTTGGGTGCTAGGGATTGCACTCTGCACCCTGCACTTGCTAGGCAAGTGCTCTGCCACTTGAGCTAAATCCTCAACCCCTGCTTTTTTATTTTTTAATGCTTTAGGAGGTTTTGTTTTGTTTTGTTTTGTTTGAGACAGAGTCTTGGAGGTGGGGATTTAGCTCAAGTGGTAAAGCACAAGTCCCTGAGTTCGATCCCCAGCACCCCTCCCCCCCAAAAAAGAGACAGGGTCTCACTTATGTAGTTCAGGCTATCCTTAAACTCACTGTTTAAAGCCTAGGCTGGCCTGGAATTTACAACAATCCTCCTGCCTCAGCCTCCTGAGCGCTGGGATCACAAGCATGAGCCACTATTCCTGGTTTCAAGGTTGACTGATTCTTTTTATTGGCACATGTTTGTTGCAGTACATAATGATTATATTCCCCGTGGGAAATTGGTACAGACAAGATGATTGATTCTTGATGTGTTCTGAAATTTTAAATTGTGAGCTAATGTTTGGTAGCTTTTGTGGGAAATCTTTGCTAGCAAAATCAGACACTGTATAGTATATCTCTGGAATACCACCAGAGGTTTCCTAGACAATGCCCTGCTAAGCATGAACTCACAACAAGCCTGTAGCTGTGGATATTCAAGAGAATTTTCTTTTTCTTGGGAGGGGTGCTGGGGATTGAATTTAAGGCCTTTGCTTGCTATGCAAGAACTCTATTGCTTGAGCTAAATTCAAAAACCCTAGAATTTTCTTTTTGTTTTCTCTTCACTCTCTTCTTTGGTCCTTTCATCTTATCTTGTTTAACCGTCCAGAAAGCCAACACAGAGAAATGTGTTCATCCTTTCCTTTTGTTTCTTTGTTGTCACCCATGTACCACGAAACAGGTTTTATTCCCATTGTCACTCACCATCCTTGCATTTTTTTTTCTTCTTTTGATCAAGTTGAGATATAATTACAAAATTCAGCAATTTTTTTTTCAGTCTTAGGAATCATCATATCCAGGGTCTCGCGCATGGTAGGTAAGAATGCTACTACTAAGCTATATATATACTCAGCGAACAATTTCAGTAATTTTTTTTTTTAAATGCTGGAGGTGGAACTCAGAAACTTGTGCATGCTAGGCAAGTACTCTGCCTTTCAGTTACATTTCCCACCAGCAATTTTAAATGCAGAATTTAATGAAATGTAGTGAGTAGTGCTACATTAATGAGTAGTAGAGCATTTTCACCATCCCTAAGAATTCTCTTATGCTTTTTTGTTGTTAGCCTGCTTATCCAACCTCTGGTGGTTACCTTCTCTTCCCTCCCTTCTCTTCCCTCCCTTCCCTTCCCTTTCTGTGTTTGTTTGTTTGTTTGGTTTGTTCATTTCAGAGGTACTGGGGATTGAACCCATCTGTCAAGTATGAGTAAAAACAACTTTATTCATTTCCAGTCTTTATGGCTTTTTCTCTCTTTCTTTCTTTCTTTCTTTTTCTTTCTTCCTTTCTTTTTTTTTTTTTTTTTTTTTTTTTTTTTTTTTTTTTTTTTTTTTTTTTTTTTTTTTTTTTCCTTTTTTTTTTTTTTTTTTTTTTTTTTGGTGCTGGAGATCAAACTCAGGCCTTGTGCTACTATATCCACTGAGCTAAATCCCCCACCCTGTGTGCACTGTCTAAAACCTTCTGGTATATGATTGAGTACAAAAAGTGACTGTGTCCTTGCTTTTAGAGAAGCTTGCTATACAAGGCTATTTTAAGTGTTCAGATACGTTGGAAGTAAAGTGTTTAATAAGAGTTGACTACTGTCTCTGTGCAGCTAGGGTTTGTGATTTAGATTATGGAACATGGAAGTCAAACGTGAGCTTGTCATCTCTTAATTGTTGTAATATAGTCAGACTAGAGGTATGAAATGGACATGTTAACACAAGATGAGTTGGGTGGAAGGTGTCTTTAAAAATATTAAAGTTAGGACTGGGAGTGTGTAGATCAGTGGTAAAGGACTTGCTGGAGGCCCTGGGATCAGTCGCCTTGCAAAAAATTAATTAGTCAAGTGCAGTAGTGCACATCTGGAACCCCAGCTACTTGAGAGGCTGAGGCAGGAGACTCATAATTTTAAGGCCAGTCCAGGCAACTCAGCAAGATCCTGTCTCAAAAATAAATAAATAAAATAAATGTAAAAAGGGGCTGAGGATGTAGTTCAGTACCACATTAATTAATGAATGAAAGGAAGCCTTAGAAAATAGGTCAGCTACTGAGAAGTTTTAATTTTCTGATGATGCTATTTATTAGTACTGGGTGATTTCTTTTTTTTGGTGCTGGGGATCGAACTGAGCCTTGTGCTTGCAAGGTAAGCACTTTAACCACTCAGCTAAATCCCCAGCCCCTGTACTGGGTGATTTCAAGGAAAGGAATAATCTTTGATTATAGCTACCATCTTTTGACACCATAATTGAGTTTATAATTTTAACTGTATTGACTAGCTGTTGTTTAGAAGTTTGTCTTGTGATGTATTTGGGGATTAATACCTTGAGTCCACTAGATTGAAGTTTGTCTTGTGATGTATTTGGGGATTAATATCTTGAGCAACTAGATTGAAGAAAAGTTTTCTGAGATAATTTCAACACATCTGATGAAAATCTTGTGTTTTCAGAATGATCTTCTGTTTTACAAATTGATATGTAGCTATCAGGTACCTACTTCCCTTTTTGTTTGCACATGACCATGAAGCTACTCCCCCAGTATCTCTTGGTACTTTAAGTCAGCCATAAATATTAGAGAAAGTAAGTTTTGAAGAGTACACTTTGGGAAAGGGGAAAAATTCGTAAAGGCTGTCTTACCACCTTTGTAGGTATTTGATTTTCTTTGGGGGGGAGGGTGCTGGGGATTGAACTCAGGGCCTTACACTTGCTAGGCAAGTGCTCTACCACTGAGCTAAGTCCCCAAACCCCTAGGTATTTAACTTTCTACAGTAATATGAGGAATTATATTAACTGCTAAGACAATAAGTTTGTCTTAAGTACAAAAGGTATGTTTTTCAAAAAGATGCATTTCAGTTATTGTTTAAGTGATGAGAAGCTGTTTTCCACTAAGCTACAAAATTATGAGCAATACCACTACTCAGGCCTTTTCTGATTAGCTATAGAAGGTAATATCTTGAACACGGAACACTGAAAAATAGGATTGAGATTTGGAAGGCTACCAAGCACAGGTGCTTCTGTCCCAGTGGAGTTGGGTACCCCAACCACTAGGCCTGTTGATATGACCACCAGCCCAGAGGCTCATCAGCAGTCTGGAAGTGCATCACATCTCCTGTTCAGGAGCTTTTATAGGGTTGGGAATTTAGCTCAAGTAGTAGAGAGCTAGCCTAGCACGCATAAGGCCCTGAGTTTGATCCCCAGCACTGCCCCCCGGCAAAAAGTTTTTATAAAGCTTAATTTTCAGTCATCACTGAAGTTCTATGGGTGGCACTGACAGTCCTAACCATGGATGAAGACCAAAAATATGTATTACACAAAATAGTTTTGAGAGAATGCTTAATTATTAATGTACTATTTTAACTTTATATCCTTCAGATATTTGGATTTGAGCTGCATTCTGGAATTCATCTGTACCTAAAATGCCAGTGGCCATTGGAGGACCAGTTGGATATACCCCCCCAGATGGAGGCTGGGGGTGGGCAGTGGTAGTTGGAGCTTTCATTTCTATTGGCTTCTCTTACGCATTTCCCAAATCCATTACTGTCTTCTTTAAAGAAATTGAAGGTATATTCAATGCTACCACCAGTGAAGTATCGTGGATATCCTCCATCATGTTGGCTGTCATGTATGGTGGAGGTAAGTAGCCATTAAGGCCTGCTCTTCTAATTTTCATTAAGCAGCTAGTCTCTGTCTGTATTAGGTAATGGTGGTTTTTTTTTTTTTTTTAACATTTTTTTCGGTTAGATGTTTTGAAATGTTATTTCCTGAACTACATATTGTATTTAGGGTCACGTTTTTCATTCCTGATAACACTGTCACTCTTGCTTTATTTGTTCCACTGTGGTTTCCTGAAACAAAAATGAGAAATCGTAAAAACCTCATTTGCTTCAATTTAAATATCATTGAGTTTGTTTGTTTGTTTGTTTGTTTGTTTTTGGTCCTGGGGATTGGACTCAGGGCCTTGTGCTTGCAAGGCAAGCACTCTAACCACTGAGCCAAATCCCCAGCCCTCATTGAGCTTTTAAAAGCTCTCATAAAAATGATATGTCCGGGGGCTGGGGATTTAGCTCAGTGGTTACAGTGCTTGCCTTGCAAGCAGAAGGTCCTGAGTTCAATCCCCAGCACCAAAAAAAAAAGATATGTCCACAACTGGTTTTTCTTGTTTTGTACTAGACTCCTGAAATATAAGCATAAACATAGCTTTTAAAAAATTGATGTTTGAAGAATTAAAATAAATCAGACCAACCTGAATAGCATAAGTAAGAGTCTCAGGTAATGATGTTAGAAATTAAACAACTGAATAAAACATGCCCTGTTCTTTGTGATGTTGTGTCCTAAAAGCATTTCAACTGTACTTAAGTTTTATCATTTCTTCCCTTTCTGTCTTCTTTGGCATGTTGTGAAGGCTATGTAAAGAGTAAGTTGCTCACTTAACATCATTTGAAATGCTGTTTGCTTCGCCTTGAGACATCAGACCACAATTAAACATGTAAAAGTTAAACCTACCATAATACTCAAAATATATAGTTGTTTAGTTGGCAGGAATTCCAAAGCCAAGTGCTTTTGTTCTGGGATTGACAGTGTCTTATATTGTCTTCTTTAGACAAGCTTTTGCTTCTATTAATATTGTTTTTGGTGGCAATTTAATGCCTCAGATTATACTCAAATACACTTTCTTAATATAAAATGATTCTAGGGGTTGAGGATTTAGTTGAAGTGGTAGAATGCTTGCCTTGTAAGCATAAGGTCCTGAGTTCGATCCCCAGCACAGACCTCCAATCTAAAATGATTCTACATTTCAACTATAACTAACTTATCCCTAAACAGCTGAACTAGTAGCAGATTTATTGAGTCCCATGAATATGTTCAACACTATATGTGAGGGAAAGAATACTGATTTTGTTCTTTTCTTTTGAGACGTTTATAATTCTTTTGAGATAATATAAGCTCTTGCAACAGGAATATATACTTGAAATCATTCTTTAAACACATAATTAAATTGCACAGAAGAAACAGGGAGCTCATTGCTTTGGAGAAAGATAAACTGTTTGAAAACAGGAGTGGGAAGTCCCTGTGTATAAAGTTTAAAAAGTACTTACTTTTTAAAAATAGATTCAGAGAAATTAAAAAGGACTTTGGACATTATCTAGTTTCTGAGAGCCAACACTTTTACAGGCTTTGAATTCCAGTCTACCAGGATGTCTAATCAGATCTTTTTATTATGACGGCTTGAAGAAATTGGTACAAATACTCTCCAGACGTGCTCTAGGTGCCTCCGTCAGCTTTCGCTGACTGCAAACCAGAGGTTCACATGTTGCATTCTAAGCTGCCAAAGAACTAGGGAGCTACTTACTTGTGTTTTGTATGAGAAAAGTGATGTCATTTGTGCTCATTGAACATGACACTTTCCTTCAGGGAAACAGTTCTTCTTTGTCCTCACCCATTTAGTAAAATAACCAGCACATTTCTCTGAGTTTGTGTTATAATACTCCTATAAACTACTCCTTTCTATTTTTAATGGTAGCTAATTAGGACCATCTTTTATGAAATAACTGAAAGACAAATTGCCTATCATGAGCTTTGTGGCAGAGTTTTTATTAAATGGGTTACTTTGTTACTATTTTTTAAATAATATATCCCCTAAGAATTTCATCACTTTTACAACTGTCGATTCTTTCACTTATGCAGATAGACTATGCTCTGAACAGCAGTATGTTTTGAGCTATGAATGATTTCGATTCTTTTTAGTGCTTTGGGTCAGAGATATATACAGATAGTTGTTAGACTGTAAATATATTTGGGGGCAAGAAGATCTTAGTTGCCTACTTTGGGTTTGTTTTTCCTGTTTTATAAAAATTCAGAAGTATCAATTTACATATTTTCAGTTCCACAATGTTTATCTTAATATTCCTGGCTTGGAATTTCATTACAAATACTGCAAAATTTATATTATTAATATTAACTTACTTATACCTCAGAATAAATAGTGTGGTAGTATTGATCTTTGTAATTTTGACTTACGTAAAATCTTATGACTAATTTATACGGTGGCACTTTATAAATATTCTTTCAATGTTCAGTTCTTTTACAAGCTTTAAATTCAAATTAATTTCAAATCATCTGTGACCTAATTTTTCAAGAAATGACTTTCCTATCTAATGAAAGCCTGTTCCGTATCGATGGCACTTTTTTTTTTTTTTAGCTGCCTCCTCATAATGCAGAAAGAAAAATAGGCTCCCTTGGGCCTCTTTAATAAGGACACCGAATCCTAATCATAAGGGCTTATTTCCTAAAGGCCTTGCCTCTTAATACTATTCATTTAGGGGTTAAATTTCAACGTAGGTGATCTGAGGGTCCAACTACATTCAGGCCATAGCAGTGATTCAGTGAAACTGTTTCGTGCACATTTTGGGCTAAGCCTTTTCGCAGTTAGTTTCTGGCTCCGACCTTTAAAGAGACTTGGTCTTCTAGAACACCAAGTAATCAGAAGTCCTGACTTCTTACATACTTGTTAAGTATCTGTATAAATTAGTGCGCATGCGAGCAAGTGCACAAAAGCACAAGCACTGATGTCATCTTCACTGCCAAGATCTGCTGAGGACCTTGTAACCACATGTATGAGTTCATCTTTTAATAACCTCCAAGGGAAAAAAGAAAAAACTGGCAGAGCCGTTATTTGAATTAGAATTCCCTGGGATCAGAGCCTATCCTTTTAATATTTGTGTACAATGATGTAACTCTGAGTAGCAGCGTGAGAATATAGGTAACAGTGGGATTTCTTAGTGTCCATGAAGTAGAATATCCCAACATATGATCATTAGTGCATTCTGAATATATATTTTCTAAAATAAACTGTCTTCTAAGGAGCTAAGTATAGAAATAAAGTAAGGTCAGAATACACCGTGCTAATAGAAATGTGATTTGTGTTTCTTCTATTTTATAACTTGTTAGTACATTTAGAAAATAGTACATGTTGTTGGAGGGAAATGGACTAGGTGTAAAACTTGGCTCTCCCAAGCTTTGTGACCTTACAAGCTGGAATACCAATTTTTTCTTGTATGTCTTGCAGTGAGCCTTTCCTCTTTGCTGTCACCTCCTTTACCAGTCAGTCTTCTGTAAACAGTTACCATTTCCTAAGCCCATACCCATGATAATATGAAACATGAGTGTTTTTTATGAAAATAAGAACAAATGGCACATGCCTGTAGTCCCAGCACTGGCTGAGGCAGGAGGATCACTATCACTGTGAGTTTGAGGCCAGCCTGGGCTACATAGTGAGCTCAAGGTCAGCCTGAACTACATAGCGAGACCCTGTCTCAAAAAAAAGAATAAATGAAATTCAATGAATGTAATTCATTTTATAATGAAATTCAATAAATGTAATTCATTTTATAATGAAATTGTTAGTTTTTTTTCTTTTCTTTTCCACATCAGACAGATAATGTGCCATATTATGGCAAGGTCATGACAAGGTTGAGAGGCACATCTCACATAGTGGTGTGAAAATCCAGTCATCATGTTTCTGTACCACAAAAGGATCAAAATTATTAGTTTATTAAGGATCGTGTTAACAGTACTGGGTGTGTAATTCAGTGGTAGAGCATTTGCTTTGCAAAGCAAAATCAAAAAGTATTGTGTTAGGATTTTTAAATACTCTCTGCTTTGGGTAAGACTTGCTTATAATTAAGATTTATAAATTTGGCAAAGACAAATGAGAGGCCATTTAATGTTTGTATCTAAAAATTGATACAGAAAGTACATAAAATCTTTTCATGGTTCTTATAAAATCTTTTTCATTTGGTATTTTATCTCACCTTTAAGAAAACCTAGTATTTTTGAATGTATCTAGCTGAGGAAATTTAATGTGGTAACTTGGGTAGTCTGTCATTTCATTTCCAATGCTCTCAAGTTGTTAAACCCAAGTTATTTAGTTGGTTGAGTTTTTGTTTTTTTGAGACAGGATCTCACTTTGTAGTTCAATCTGTCCTTGAACTCACCATAGCCCAAACTAGCCTCAAATTTACAGTGATCCTCCTGCCTTGGTCTGCAAAGCACTGGCACTATAGGCGTTTGCCCACCATGTCCAACTTAGACCCAAGTTTATATAATTATCAGACTTAATCTTTTCCTGCAAGCATTTTTCCCACAATACTGCTACCATGAAACATAGTAATGTAGATGGAGCCCAGTAATTGTGAAAGATGTATTCAATTCAATACCTAAGACATCTAGATTTAACTGAGAGGGGTTTTCGTTTGGTTGGTTTTTGCTTTTTAATTGAAATGACCTACTTACAGAGCTCCTTAAGCTTGGAAAAAAGGTTATTTTTGTCTTTTTTAAATAAAAATATGACACAAACCACATTTATAATAACTTATAAATAATGCTTTAAAGTCAGAAATCTATTCAGATGTGCTCTTATATCTCATCATGTCAGTGTCCCTGTCCAAAAATTAAAACAGCAGACAATGTTGGCCAATCTTTGATACATCGGGGAATTTCCAGCTCTCCTGCCTTAAAAGAGACAGATAAACAAGGGACTGGAGCCTTATATTTTAGTAAAATTCCAGCCAATATTTCTAGATATAGAACATGCAGAATTAATAATGTTGGAACATCTTTGTTTTCCAGTACACAAATAATTAGAGAAAGCAATATTCTTTTCATTGCTTTTTGTTATCTTTGAGGACTTTTCATATTGTCATTCATGCCTTATGTAGATGTGAGGAAATAAGTTTTCTTTACTATTAAATTTTTTATCTTCTCTTACTTAGGTCCTATCAGCAGTATCCTAGTGAATAAATATGGCAGTCGTCCAGTCATGATCGCTGGTGGCTGCTTATCGGGCTGTGGCTTGATTGCAGCTTCTTTCTGTCAGACTGTGCAGGAACTTTACTTGTGTATTGGTGTCATTGGAGGTGAGTTGCTGCTAACATTTTTTTTCCCCCAAGCATTGCTTTATTACTTTTTCACCTACATTTAACTTTGAGATCTTTTGAAACAAATTCATTCTTTATACAAATGATTTATCACTTTGAAGCCGGGCGTGGTGGTGCACACCTGTAATCCCAGCACTCCGGAGGCAGAGGCAGGAGGATTGCCACAAGTTCAAAGCTGGCCTAGGATACATGGTGAGTTCAAGGCCAGCCTGAACTGCATAGTGAGACCCTGTCTCAAAAAACAGAAATGATTTATCATTTTGAAAAACCGAGGATAAATAGTACTAGAAAAGCAAAGTTTTAAAGAAATTTCTGTCATACAGTAGTCGTTTATCATTTGTTCAGTGAGTCAAAAGAGATGACCTCCTGTCCTAAAAATCAACTGTAGTGGTAGATAAAGTATGTGTGGCAACTTGTAGAAAGGTGGTCATTGGTTATTCTCTCTTAGGCCTTCATTGTGATAGGACAGCGTACCTGATAGAAAGAATGTCCAGGCAGCACTTCTGAGTGGCAAGGATACACTTGATAGTCTTCCTCTTTTTTTTTGGTTTTAGTCACCAAATTAAGGTAACAAACTGCTGATGAGTATGTTGAATAAAGATTACTCATAATTTCACAATCCAAAGAATATCACTACTGACATTCTCATGTGTGTCCTTCTACTTTTTTCTGTGCATAAAACTGACCATTTTTTACAACAAAAACAAAATCAGGTTTTGTATGTTTTGTCACCAGTTGTTTTTTTTTTTTAATTCAACAATGTATCATGAATATCTCTCCATATCATTAAATATTCTGGTAAATGACAAATTTTAATCTCTGTTGTTTCATTGTATAGATGTGTCACCTTTCTAAATGTTGCATAAATTTTTTCTTCTTCACAACAGTGTCGTGTCACTGTTTTAAATATTAGGAAATAGTCACAAGAGAGTTCACATGTCTGAAATTATATAGCCAGTAAGTAGTGATATTGAGATTTGAGCCCATATAGTCTGTTTTAGAATGCACACTTTAAATTACTATACAATGTGTCATCTAGTAATAAGAATTTTTGTGTCCTTTCAATTATTACACCTCTTATTTTCCTTTCCTTGTTTAGTTAATTAATATCATATGTATCTGGCATTTATTACAGTATGTAGTTTTTTTTCCCCTCCCTCCTAGGTCTTGGGCTTGCCTTCAACTTGAATCCAGCTCTGACCATGATTGGCAAGTATTTCTACAAGAAGCGACCGTTGGCCAATGGACTGGCCATGGCAGGCAGTCCTGTGTTCCTCTCTACCCTGGCCCCCATCAATCAGGCTTTCTTTGGTATCTTTGGCTGGAGAGGAAGCTTCCTCATTCTTGGGGGCCTTCTCCTAAACTGCTGCGTAGCTGGATCCCTGATGCGACCAATAGGGCCCAAGCCAGCCAAGACAGGGAAAGTTAGTGCTAAAGAAGCCCTTCAAGAAGCTGGAAAATCTGATGCGAAGAAAGATGCAGGTGATGCAAATACAGATCTGATTGGAGGAAACCCCAAAAAGGAAAAGCTGTCACTCTTCCAAAAAATTAATAAGTTCCTGGACCTGTCCCTGTTTGCCCACAGAGGCTTTTTGTTATACCTCTTTGGAAACGTGGTCATGTTTTTTGGACTGTTTACACCTTTGGTCTTTCTTAGTAATTATGGCAAGAGCCAACATTATTCTAGTGAGAAGGCTGCCTTCCTTCTTTCCATTCTAGCTTTTGTTGACATGGTAGCCAGACCTTCTATGGGACTTGTGGCCAACACAAAGTGGATAAGACCTCGAGTCCAGTATTTCTTTGCTGCTTCTGTTATTGCAAATGGAGTGTGTCATTTGCTAGCACCTTTTTGCACCACTTACATTGCGTTCTGTGTCTATGCCGGATTCTTTGGATTTGCCTTTGGGTGGCTCAGCTCCGTATTGTTTGAAACTCTGATGGATCTTGTTGGACCCCAGAGGTTCTCCAGTGCTGTGGGATTGGTGACCATTGTGGAATGCTGTCCTGTCCTCCTGGGGCCACCAATGTTAGGTAGGTATAGTATGTTTCCCTGCTCTGTGGCCCTGTTACAGTCATGCTATAAAATATTGAACAGAAACCAGGGACTACTGAGCTGTAGGGTGGCAAAGAGCAAATCTTACTCTGTGTCCGTGAAGTTCACATCATGCTTGGCACAGCATAATTGCTGAAATTCTCCAGAATCAAATTAAATTGAACCATCAAGCTGTGTGTATGTGGAGGAGGATCAGATGTCATTTTAAAACTAATTTTCTGATCATAAAATTAAGATGCTAATTGTAAAAAAGCAACTTCAAAAAAAAATTTTAAAAAAAAGCAACTTCATCTTTAAAGCACTTGGAGGGGTGGGAATTGAGCTCAAGTGTTAGAGCCTAAGTTTGATCCCCATCACCACCCCCCCAAAAAAAATAGAACACTTGGGATTTCATTTTAGTAGTGGAATTTACTTTGATAGTAGTAGTATAATAGTAGCTATCATGCAAGCTCACAGTGTGCTAGTGATTGTCCTAATAATTGTATGTATCCTGTTGTATCTCACAAGGCTGTGAGATAGAGATGTTTTAACCCCCTCCCTATTTCATAAGTGAAGAAATAGAGGCTTTAAAAGGTGAAATATACAAGGCGTGGTGGCACACACCAGTAATCCCAGCATTCAGGAGGCTGAGGCAGGAAGAGCACCAAAAATTTCAGGCCAGCCTGAACTGCATAATGAGACCTGGTCTCTAAATAAATAAATAAATAAATTTTTAAAAAGTGAAATAATTTGGCCAGGATCACACAGTTTGTAAGTTGTGGGAAGCTAGTCCCTAAAGTTACTAAACACTTTTTCTTTTAAATTGAAACCTCCATAGATAAGACACAGAGAGAAAATAATTTGAACTTCCTTTTAGATGTGATTAATACTTTTGAAATTTCATTTTGGAGAGTGAGTACACGTAACAAAAAAAAGTCTACAACAGTCTTTTAATAGTGCTCTCTTCTCCCACCCACCCCTTGTGCAGTGAGTTGTCAAATCCTGTCACATTTCATTTCCTAAATCTCTTTCTAATCTGCCCATTTTTCTCCATAACTACTATCACCCATATCCAGATTCTCGTTTCGTATTTGGGCTGCCCTTAATGGTAGTCTCCTAAACTGGGCCACCTGTATCAGCCCTGGCTCTTCTTCAGTCTCCTACACCTCTCCAAGTTGCTTCCCATTGCTCTTAGGGTGAAAAGCAGATTCCCTTGCAAGGATCGCAATGCTTAGCATGGCCCCACCTGTCTCCTCCAGCTTGGTTTCCTCCCACTGGCCTTTTTGCTCTCAGGTCCGGCAACCTGCCCTTCCCCTCTCATACACCATGCCTCTTCCTATCCCGGTGCCTTTGCACTTGCTGTTCTGGCTGGGCCCTCCTCCCACATTCTAGATGATCCTATCTTCCTGCAGGTCTCAGCTCAGTTGACTCTTCAAGGAAAGACACCTTCTTCACCCCACTTACTGTGCTAATCCCCTATTTTCTGCTTTCAGAACCCCTCAGTAGCACTGTCATAGTTTATATACAGTGGTACCTCAGTTCATGAACTTAATTCTTTCCATGACTCTGCTCACAAACTGAATTGGACAAGAACCAAATCAAATTTCCCCATAAGGTTAACATTGAACCTAACCATTGAATTCTTACATCTATACAAAGAGGGTAACATAGAATCTGCCTGTTGTAAGGACTAGGTACTTAGAATGGTGGCAAAGTATTGCTGTGACGTATCTGGCGTAGGGACATTCTGGGAAATGCTGATAGAGAAAGAGCACTGGCCTTGGTAACTGGAATAGCTGTGTGACCTTGGACAATTTGAGCAATAATTGTTTCCATTATGTATTAGGAAAATTGATTGTAAGTGTTCTTTGGACTTTTCCTAATTCAAATTTGCCAAGAGTTGATTGTTTTCAAGTTGTTAAAAATATCAGAAAATACAAGTACCTCCAAAAGTCAATGAGACAACATAGAGATACACTAACCTTTAGCCGGTCTTAGGTTTTTTTAATACTGATTTGTCATTTCTGAACTCTGAAGATTGGATTAACATCTTTCTCAGAATTTTAAGCTTTGAGAAAGGGTATCCTTGTTCTCCTTGTTCACTTTTAACCACATAGTTTTTCTTTTTTCTTTCTAACATCTTTTAGGTCGTCTTAATGACATATATGGAGACTACAAATACACATACTGGGCATGTGGCATAATTCTAATTGTCGCAGGCATCTATCTCTTCATTGGTATGGGCATCAATTATCAACTTCTGGCAAAAGAAGAGAAAGAGGAGAAGCAGAAAAACGAAGGTAAAGAGGAGGAGACAAGTATAGATGTTGACGAGAAGCCAAAAGAAGTAACTAAAGCAGCAGCGTCTCCAGAGCAGAAAGGCATGGGAGACCCCAAAGAAGAAGAGAGCCCAGTCTGAATCTGGGGGGCTGAAGAGCGAATGGAGCAGGCGGTGACCCAGGGCTCCTGGAAATACTCGCCTCGCTTGTTGTCTACCAGTGGTGCTCAGTGCAGACTGTGGACATTTATGTGGAAAACATACCAGGTGTTCATTGATGGAATTTTTGTTTCACTCCTCACCAATAGTCTGAATTTAAAATACCATACTCTTTGGGGAGGTAGTGGTTGGCAAAGGATGTGGGAAAGAAGTAAGGTGGTTTTTATTTTTATTTTGTTTTGTTTTAATCTTAGCTTTTAACAGTGTCATGAAGATTATAATATGTGCCTTAAGTTTTAGTCTTTAGAACTCTTTAGAGAGCCTTAACTTTTAAACCCGTTCTGCTGAATTCTCTGTTTTGAGTGTCACATTAGAAGGAAAATAACAACTAACTTATTTGAGGCAACTCTAAAATTTAATCTTGCTTCATTTTTTGTATTGTCAGAGTTGTTACTGAAACATTTATGCGTAGAAATATTGGCTAAAAGTTGAAGGTTTTCTTGTTTTCAGTACTGGGGATTGAACTCGGGGCCTTTGCACTAAGCTACATCCCCACCCTTTTTTACTTTTTATTTTGTTTTGAGGTAGAATCTTGCTAAGTCACTAAGTAGTGCTGGTTGGGCTTGAACTTGTAGGAGGTTTTATAAAATGCGAAAATAGTTTTGTAGCGTCAGTAGTTGCCCGGCATATGTGCCTAATAACTATATATTTAGGAAATTTAAAGCATAAAATTTGGGAAGCATCCTGGCTATTCTAGCCACGTAGTATTTGTTAACACCTCTTGGTAACCTTTTCTGGAGTACTTACTGGAAGCCAAGTATTTGAGTGTTGTTTTAACTAATTTACTACTTTTGCTCCTCCATTCAAAGATATTTTGAGTGGATATAGATTGTTACCCATTTTGAATCTCTTGGAATTATTTCTCTCACTGTTAAAGTTAGTATTAAAATCTAAAAAATTATATATCCACAGCATCTTAGTAAATGCAACAAACACATCTAATGAAATGTAGACAGATATTTCAAGCATCAGCTGAATTCAGCTTATGTTTTTCCAAAACCTTATTTATACTATGAGACTATTAGAAGAATCTTTGTGTTTGTGTGTGTTTGGCCTTTTTTTTTTTTTTTTTTTTTTTTTTTTTTTTTTTTTTTTTTTTTTTTTTTTTTTTTTTTTTTTTTTTTTTTTTTTGGTGGGGGTTGGGGTTTGATGGTGCTGGGTATTGAACCTAGAGCCCAGGCTTGCTAAGCAGATTCTGCCACTCAGCTACTCCAACAATCCCCTGTAATCTTTCTTTCTTTTTTTTTTTTTTTTTCCTGTCTCTCTTTTTCCTGGAATTTTTCCCCTTCAATTTTGATGGGTTCATTTATATTTGCTTGCAGCTGTATGTGAGATATTCAGTAGAGATAGAATGTGTTTGTATGTTTTTTGTTTTGTTTTTACATTTTTTTTCAGTGTTTGCAAATTCCAAGTATGCTAAAATTATGTGGCTCTAGGCAAACCTATAAAGATAAGATTAGGAGAGATGTTGTAAAGTATGTGTGGTTTCAATAAGTAATTTTTTTTTTTTCTGAGAAGGCTTAAAAAGAAAATTCTGTTAAAATTATTGAACACTCTCTTATTCTGCACACAAACCTAAAGTTTTGTGACCTGTTCACCACTGAAATGTAGCAAAATGAATTCAGTATAAGAACAGGAAGGAGGGTGGACTAGAATGAAACCAAATATTTTTTAACCTAATGTCTGAAAAATTGAGGCAGAAAAATATAGACATTCAGTGAATTATATTCAGTGCATTTAAAATAGCATTGTATTTAATAGGGTGAAGGATTTAAAATTTTGTGTAAGAGGCTGACTTTTTCAAATAAAGCATTTATTTTATTTTTAGAAAAATATTTCTTCCTCCAAATGTTTTTCTTGAGGAAAATATTAGTGTGTCTTATTTTTTATTGTTTCAGTTTGGCCCTTGCTAATACAAATTAAATCATCCAGCCTATGTGCTTTGAGATTTGTGTATATGGCTTGTTTTATGTTGATTTTCTCCATCTGCTCTTTTACTTTTTCACAAGTAGGAGGGGAATTTTGAAACCTCTTCTCTTGAACTGAGAACATCCACAGGACATCCTAACAGGAGTTATTCTTAAGCAGAATGAAAAACTCTTTGGATGAGTGTTTCAACAGATGGAGGAGGAATCGAAGGCAAGAAATCTGCTGAGAGGCTTGGGCCCAGTTTGGACTCTGCCATCTTCCATGGGCCCAAGTATAACCTCTGTGTGTTTCTTTTTTTATTAAAATGAAGGTTACCACAGGTGGGAACATAAGTAACAAAAAATGTAAAATATAATAATAAAGATAATATATATGAAGGATTATCCTCCCCATCCCAAAGCAATATTCACATAGCAGACCCTGCTTAGTATTTGTGTTAAGCAGTTGAGCCTACCAGAGAGAAGATGAGAGTTGTATGATGCAGATTCACCACCACTTTTTAAGGAAGGATTCTGAATTTTCTGTATTCAAAGGCAAAGGTTAGTTAACTGACTGAAAACTGGAACTAAACTTATCATCTGCTCAAATCTGGTTTTTACCCACAGACGAGTCAGGCCTAAAGGGGTTTGTTTTGTTTGGGGTTCTGGGGATGGAAATCTGGTCCTTGCCATGCTAAACACACAGTTTACCCCTGAACAACACCTCCAGCCCCACACACAGCTAAGCAAGATCAGTTTTGTTAACAGACATCACAGAAATTCAACAAGGGCCTGCTCTGCGACTTACTTTCTTATTGCTGACCGACTAATCATCTCTGGTACAGATCTATCCTAGAAGCAGTGGGCTTCCTGATTCTCTTGTTCCTGACTCCATTTTAAAGACTGACTTCACCTGCTTTTTGAAGCTGCTTGGAGAGGAGAGATGTATGCACAGAGCACCTGCCTCTCCCTTCTCTCTGCCCCACACTGTCTTATGTATTGTAGTGTCCAGAAGGCACGAGACTTTTTTTGTTGTTGTTTTTTGAGACAGGATCTCACTGTGTTCAGGTTGGCCTTGAACTCACTATGTAGCCTAGGTTGGCCTCAAACTTGCAGCAACCCCCTGCCTCTGCCTCCCAAATGCTGGGATTATAGGCATGTGCTTTAAGAAGCTGATAGCTTGGACAATCATAGGAGGTCATGATAATATAAACCATATCATCATGTGTTCAAGTCTGTGGAGAATTTAGATTATCTTAACTAGCCAAGATAAGTGAAAAGTTTGTACAAAAGGTATTTTAAGGAAGGATGATAATAAATCATGGAAAATTCAAAGTTAATCACATTAAATAATCCTCTTTAGTAGTTTATGCCAATTTTAAAGTTCTATATTCTATTTTGTATGTTTTATTGTGTTGAATTTCAGATTGAGTATTGGTTGCAGGTTTGTACGGAAAACCTGTGTCTGAGTTTTACAAACTTCCCTAACAATGGCACAGAGTATAATAAACACAATCATTGGTGCTGGATTGGCCCCTCCCCACCACCACACACATCACCTTGGAAGATAAGGGGAGATTAACAGTAAATTTCCACATTTGCAACATGGCTTGCTTTGATAATCAAGTCAGGCACTTGTCTAGAATACATGAAGAAAGAGGTTAATAATAGGCTTGTGTAACTATGAACACTCAGCCCTTGACATGAAACGACAACCCAAGCTTGCCTGGCTTGCTCCAGTGGGAAGCACAAAGTTGCTTCAGAGTTTAGAAGCATCTGGGCTGTAGTGGTGGAAGAGTGTTTCAGGTACACCATTTCAGGGCTGGGGATTTAGCTCAGTGGTAGAGTGTTTGCCTAGCAAGTCCAAGGCCCTGAGTTTGATCCCCAGCACAAAAACAAACAAAAAAATCAAGTATATCATTCCTGAAATCCGCCCCGGCGTTAGAGTTTTAGATTCAGTCTCTCTTCCCTTCATTCACTCTAGACCATAGTGGCAAATACATTCCAAAATGAGGAGTGGGAACCAATAGCATGTATGACTATAGAGTATCTTTCTCAGACACTGAAGGTCATCAGTTCTTTTGTGCTGATTTTCACCCTGACAGCCTGCAGGAGATAGTGATAAGTAGCTAAAGAAGCCGTGCCTACTGGTTGGGTGACAAGGTAAACTAGCCTCCCTAAGTATCAGCTTTTTTTCTTCTTACATAAAGTGTTAATAATTAGTACCCACTGTAAGTTTGTCCTGAAGATACGTGACAGCTGTGTTAAGCAAATGTTTGATAAGGCGATGTATCTGGCTATCAAAAAAAAATCTAAGGTACTGCTTGGGAAAACATTGGACTCAGTTCCCATAGCTGATTCTTAGAAAGGATGGTTGTTTTGTTCTGTTGTTTTTAAGACAGGGTCTCACTATGTAGTTCAGGTTGGCCTCAAACAGTGATCTCTTGGGTTGAGGATTTAACTCAGTGGTATACTGCTTGCCTGGCAAAACACAAAGCCCTGAGTTGGATCCCCAGCACCTCCTCACAAAAAAAAAAAAAAAAAAAAAAAGTGATCTCCTGCCTCAGCCTCTGGAGTGCTAGAATTACAAGCCTATGCCACTACACCCAGCTACAAAGGATAAACTATACCCCAGCAAAGAAAAATGATTTCTTTTTGTATCTCCCAAATTCTTTATTTTCTTACCAGTGTAATGGTTATTTTTATACTAAAACTCTTTTTTTCCCTTGCAGTACTAGAGGTCAAACCCAGGGCATTGCACACACTAGGCAAAACTACCACCAAGCTACATGCCTCCTGCCCCTGGCCCTGCTTTTTTATTTTTTGAAGGAGAGGTCTTAATAAGTTTCCTGGTCCAGGCTTGAATTTAAAATCCTGCTTCAGCCTCCCAAGTAAGTGGGATTATAGGTGTATGCCACCTAAAAGAAAAATTTAATGGAGTACATCCCAATGTATTTGAACTAGAAGACTTCTGGCAAGAGATGATTGTCTCCAAAGAAAATGTAGCTACTGATTATTATAAGCAGGTTATTTTTTTTCTGTTGCACTCAGTGAAAGGGAGGTAAGTGTGACATGGAACTCAAGAGCACAGTGATCTCCAGTCAGGATCTTGCTGTGACTGGGCCACAACTGTGGAGTGTGGAGCCTGTGGACCAGTGGACCAGCTGCTGGGGCCTCTTTCTGCAGCCAGGTGTCCTGGAGACAGCATTCCTGTGGTTTGCCTTCTAAGCATCACTCAGCTGTAAGTGAATGTTTAACTCAGGAGGCCAGAGGTTCAGTGTTCACCTACCTCCTAGTCTTGTGTTTGTTCTGGAGCATTATCATACTGAGATCAGTGTTTTATAATGAAAAAAAAAACTACACTGATGTCACAGGCACATGGGACTGAGGGTGTAGCTCAGTGGTAGAGCACGTGCTTAACGTGTGCTAGGCCCTGGGTTCCCCTAACACTGGGGGAAAAATGGAATTTGCTTGTCCATACAGCTCTTACATGTTTAATCCACCAACAGATATTTATAAGATCTTTCATATGTCACAGCTTTAGTCTTTCAGAACAAAACAATATGCCTTCACAGACATCTTACAATCTATTTTTTTCATTTCTTTTTGTATCTTACATTCACCGCAAAACAAAAACAAAAACAAAAAAAAAACCAGAAAATTATAAGGAAAACAGTTTTTAGAATACCAGGCTGGGGATCCAATTTAGTGGTAGGGTGCTTGCCCAGGATATACAGGGCCCTGGGCTCAATCCCCAGTACCACCAAAAAGGAAAAAACAATAGATGGATATAAGCAATTGGCTAAACATGATGAACTGTTATCATTCATTTGCCTAAACAGTGTTCTTTGAACCATCTTCCTTGTTCCTGGCTCGCTCACTGGGTAGAAGGGATGTAGCAGTGAACAAAATGCAGTTCCTAGCACAGAGGATTGTTGAAATTGCCATGAGAGAGGGCAAAGAGTACACTAACCCACTTGTGGAAGGATCAAAAAGTATGCCTTTGACCAAGTTAATCTCTCTGAACCTCCTGTAAACACGACAAAGTTATTGTAGGATTAAGTGTGAGAGTACACAGTGTACTGCTGAGTGTACAATAGCTTTTTAAAAAATCTCAGCCAGGGATGGTGGTGCATGCCTATAATCCCAGCACTATGGGAGGTTGAGGCAGGAGAATTGGGAGGTCAAGCCCAGCCTGGGTAACAGTGAGTCCCTGTCCGAAAAAAATGTAAAAAGGGCTGGAGATGTAGCTCAGTGTAATGGGCCCTGGGTTCAGTCCCCAGTATTGAAAAAACATTTTTTTAAATCTGTGCTCTTATGACTCACACCTGTAATCTCAATTCCTCAAGGAGGCCAGCATAAGCTGAGGAAATGCAAGGCTAGCCCAGGCAACCAAGGGACTGACTCTATCTCAAATTTAAAAAGAAAAATCTGCTCGAACATTCTACAATGCAGTGTAGCAAGTCAGTTAAGTCATCAAGCAGAAAAATGAATAAAGAATAAAAGTGAATAAGTGATATTGGCATAGCTCATCAGTTTACGAAAGCCTTTCAAATATACTCTACGGTCCAGTCTGATCCATGCAAAATCCTATAGAAATGGGTGTAATCGTAGCTACTGACCTTGTAACTGGGCTTCATCCAAAATGGCAAAGTAAGAATGCTAGAGCTGAATGTTATGCTGTTTGATAGAAGCTTTGGAAATATACAAGAGTGGAAGAGGCCAAATCCTGAGTGATCACGAAGAGTGAATAATGCACCAAAATGAGTAAAATGGTTCTGGTCCCCAACAAATTCACAATGTGATTCACAATCCTTTTGCTTGGATTTGAAATTCTTAATGTGATTTTTTTTCATTTGTGGATTTCCTTTCCTAATATGCTTTACTGATTCAAGAATTAAAATGTTGCATTTCCTGAGCTTATGCTGGCCAGATCCCAAGAGGAAGTGGCCAGAAGCCATTAAGAGCGTCAGGAGGGGAACTGGACAGGGATTAAAAGTCACCTGGTGTGCTGACAATCTGTATGTGCATAATTATTAAGGGAAGCCTTGTGATTGTTATAGTCTTTGTGATATATCTTTTCCTTCCTCCTCATTCCTTTTTAATCTAATCCTCTTAAAGTCAAAAGAAAAGGTCCTGAGTGTTTTTGGTCAGGCTCTATTTATATGCTTTTTAGAATGGGAGCTGTAGAGATTTTAGGTCACCCTTTTTCTTTTAAATTCCAAATACTACCTCATTTCTCAAATGATAAGAGTAAGTAGACAGACTTGCCATAGGGGCTTTTCTGAGCTAGGCACCTTGAGGTTAGGTCAAGCACTATCTGTGCACCAGCTCCTTCCTGTCTTCTCCTTTGCTACCTTCCACCAACCTAACAGTTAACAAATCGTGTAGATTCAACTACTTTTCTGTCCCACCTTTTCTTTTCCTGGGTTTCCGAAAGCCTCCCTGACTTCGATCTCACTCTCCACTTCCAGTCCATCCTCAACATTGCTGCAAAATGATTTTTCTAAAAGGGCCAAATTTCAGCATTGTTACTTTTAAAAAAGCTTATACAAACTTTATAACTTTAAACAGAAGCAATAAAGATAATAAATTAAAATCTAATCATGTTGTTCCTTTCCTTAAAATTCTGTAGTTTTAAAAAGAATTCTGTAGTTTGAGGATAAAATCCAAACTCCTGCTGGGGATTTAGCTCAGTGGTTAGAGTGCTTGCCTTGCAAGCACAAGGCCCTGAGTTCGATCCCCAGCACCAAGAAAAAAAAAAAAAAAAAATCCAAACTCCTTGGCCGGACCCACTGGGCCCTTCCTGATCAGTTTCTGCCTACCTCTTCAGACTTCTCTCATGCTGGCCCTCAGCCGAGGCCCTGCTCTCCACCTCATCTGATTTCTTAGTTCCCAAGGGCAGGCTCTTGATCATACTTCCTGCCTTCTCACCTGCTGACCTGTCCCTAGAAACCCCTCCCTTCTTTCTTCTCTGCACCAGGTCTTAGTCATCCTGTCCTAACTCTGCTGTACGTTGTACTCACTAATTTGCTTTGCTAAATCTCTACCAGACTGAGCTGCTTGAGATGAGAAGGAATAGCACACAGACTGAGAGATCCCTTTTGATTTTAGGGACTGGGAAAGCTGCTGCAGGAGGTGGCATTTGAGCATGGTACAGAAAGTAAGAGTATCCCGAGAAAGCTGTGTGGGGAACATAGTAGAAGTGATTGGCAGAGTGTATTGTGTCCTGGGCAAGCCTGACCTTTGTTTTTAAATTTTCAGTGTTGGAGCCATTGAAGTGTTTGCAACACAGTATGATGAGGGCCCTAAAAGTCCACAGGCTGCAGATTTAGCTCAAGTGGTAGAGCACTTGCCTAACAAGCGCAAGGCCCTGAGTTAGATCCCCAGCATTAAAAAAAAAGGGGGGGGGGCCACAGGCCAGACCTCAGAGGCTCAAGGGAGCCAAGGACAATGTGTTCCCCAATCCCACGTCTGAGAAGGAGTGGGAGCAAGATCCTGGTGGGCCTGTGGGCTACTTGATAGGTTGCTATATATTTTTTTCCATTTTCACACTCAACACAAAAGATTTCTGTGACCAAATATGTGAGGGTTTTCCCCATATCGAACTATCCTCCAATTCTTTTTTCTGTAGAATTTTTGATAATTGATTTGTCAACAAAAATAAAATAGCTTGAGGGCTGGGGATTTAGCTCAGTGGTTAGAGTGCTTGCCTAGCAAGCGCAAGGCCCTGAGTTCAATCCCCAGCACCCAAAACAAAAAACAAAACAAAACAGAGGAAATAAAATAGCTTGAAATGATGACTAACTTTTTTGTCTCATGAAGTTTTCATGAGCCATTCAAACATAACTGTTAAGAATGAGTGAATTGGGCTGGGGATTTAGCTCAGCGGTTAGAGTGCTTGCCTTGCAAGCACAAGGCCCTGAGTTCGATCCCCAGCACCAAAAAAAAAGAATGAGTGAATTAACCGGTTGTGGTGGCACACGCCTGTAATCCCAGTACTCAGGAGGCAGGGGCAGGAGGGAGGCAGAGGCAGGATGATCACCATGAGTTCAAGGCCAGCCTGGACTACATACTGAGCTCAAGGCCAGCCTGAGCTGCATAGCAAGACCCTGTCTCAAAAAACAAAACAAAAATGAGTGCATCAGGTGAATGTAAGTGGGATAAAATTTATAAGTGAAATTTCAGTAATAATTATATGCTATAAAATAAGAACACTGAAAATGGTTGCAAAAATCTTTGTTAACTTAAAATTCTAAGGCTTTACTATGTTAAAATTGAATAACTTCTTTAAATGTCTAGAACATTTCCAAAAAAGATAAAATGCTGAAACATTAAGTACTGAATTTAAATTTAAGGGTTATTTCCTTTTGGGTTTTGTTTGTTTATTTGCTTGTTATATTTCATTTTTGTTTTTGATTTTTTGAGACAAGGTCTCACTATGTAGCCCAGGCTGACCGTGAACTCATGGCGATCCTCCTGCCTGGGCCTTTTGAGTGCTGGGATTACAGGTGTGCAACACTACGCTTGGATTCCTTTTGGTTTATTATTATAGAAAAATTGAAGATATTTGGGTCTGTTGGTAAATATGTGTGTCTTGTGTCACACTGAAAAATGGTCTTGAGGAAATTCTTGCTTCTATAGAGCTATAAAACGGTGTTAATCTGTAGAATGTTGGTGTGTAGAAGTTAGTTCATACTAAAAATTAAGAATTAGGGGGCTGGGGATTTAGCTCAGTGATTAGAGTGCTTGCCTTGCAAGCACAAGGGCCTGAGTTCGATCCCCTGCACCACAAAAAAAAAAAAAAAAAAAAAAAAAAAGAATTAGGAATTCTAATTCATTAGTAGCAGCTAAAACTACTACAAATAAGGAAAACAACTATGAAAATTATACAAGAAAAACAAGGTATATTTTTTGTGTAGTGAAACTTACAAGGTGTAATTTTCCCACCATCAAAAAATCCCAACACAAAAAAAAACCCCAAAATTACTTTTTGTGTCAACAATCAGCAGAACCCCTTTTTTTTGGGGTGAGGGGTACTGGGGGTAAACTCGGTCCTGTACTTACTAGACAAGTGCTCTACCAAACTGAGCTAAATCCCTAACCCACGTTTGCTTGTTTTTTGAGACAGGGTCTCACTATGTAGTTCAGGCTGGCCTCAAACATGGTGATACTCCTGCCTCAGCTTCCTGAGTGTTGGGATTATAGGCATGCCCCACCACACCCAGGTAGGCCATTTCTAATCTAGCTCAGGACTACATAGTGAGTTTAAAGCTGGACTGAATTGTAATGTGACCCCTTCTCAAAAACACCAAGAAAGAAAAGGTGCTATGGTTTAGATCTGAAATGCTCCCCCAAGTCTTGTGTTCAGAGGTGAGGCATTTGGAAAGTGATTGGATTATGGGGATGCTATACTCATCAGTGGATTAATCCATTGATGCGTTCTGAGCTGAATGTGTTTTTAGGAGTTGGGGCCTGTTTGGAGGATGTGGTCACTGAGGGTGAGCCTGTGGAAGGTACAACTCCTGCTCTGGCTCTTACCTTTCTCTGCTTCCTGCTGCCATGGGTTGAGCAGCTTTCTTTTGCCATACCACTTCTGCCTTGGAGCCAGCCAACCATGGACTGAACCTTCTGAAACTGAATCAAATTAAACCTCTACTTTAAGTTACAGGTGCCAGGTACTTTGTTCCCGCAACAGGAAAGCTGACTAGTATGGTGTGGCACATAGTTTCATCTAAAAAGGTGTGCATCTTACACATGTCATTCAGACAAAGCAATGTACATAACAGTGTGTATACAGTCGATGCATGATAGAAAACATTTCAGACACAGGGTAGCCTTTTCAGGTCACTACAGTATTTAAGTTTTGCATTATCATTTATGACGTTTTAGATAATTACACATACACTTTAATCCTGAAGTTGTTGCTTTAAAGAATTATTCCAGGTAGACATCCAGTTTGTATCAGGAGAAAGTGAACCTCCAAGAGTTCAGTGTCTGCCAAGGAGGAGCCATTAGCTAGAGTCAGTGAACCGGATATCTAACATATTTCACAGCAACTGTTCTCCAAACCCTAGCAATCTCTCCTCACAGTAAGCCAGGTGATGAAGCATTCTTGGATTATCCCTGTGTGTGGTTTGCCCCCTTCCTTTTTTCTGGATTAACTGGATTATTGTATGACCTCTCCTGTGAACTTCCATTTTATTTGTTCAGTCCTTTCAGAATCTCCTCAGAGGACTCCATAAGGAGAAATTATGGGGGTGCTGAATTCACAGAAGGAAGAGTGGATATTGGAATGTTCTTGGCTTTCCTAGTTCTTCTTGGAGATACCAGGGGGAAAATGCTGCAGCAGTTTCTTAATGTGGAGGCAAGCTCTGTAACTAACTTTTCTACAAAATCGATATATAGGATGTGTGGGCAAATGCCCATAGTCCTAGCTACCCTGGAGACTGAGACAGGAGGATCACTCGATGGCAGGAATTTGAGGCCAGCTTGGGCAGCATAACAAGGTAATTCAGCATCTACGTCCAGTTTATTTTCTGTTGGGCCTTTTAGAAGTCTGGCCTATTCAGACTTTAGGTGCATGTGTGCATGTGTGTGCGTATGTGTGTGGTTTTTGTTTTGCAATACAAGGAATTGAACCCAGGGAGCTCTGAGTCACATTCCCAGCTCTCTCTCTCTTTTTTTTTTTTTACATTCCCAGCTCTTTTAATTTTATTTTGAGACAATCTCACTAACTTGTTCAGTCTGACCTTAAACTTCTGATTCTCCTGCCTCAGCTTCCCAAGTAGCTGGAAATACAGGCATGTTCCACAACACCCTGCTAGTTATTTTCTTTCCTTAAGCCTTCATTCTCAGCCACAAGGAATTTTGCATGTCTCTTCAACTCTGTAGTTTGGGTTATGTTCTCCTCTGTAATCGTCTTATCATCTTTGATGGCTTTGTTTCCAATCCATAGCTCCGTTGGCTTACTTTTCCTGAACTAAAAATCATAGCATATCTGGATCCCTGTCAGAGACCCCCTGGATTTCAGGGAGTCTTTCTCTGTGGAAGGGCTGTACCACTGAGAAAGAAGACTGTGGCCATCACCTCCTCAGCAGAGGTTCATGAGATGCCTGAGGGTGGGCAGCTGCATCTCTCTTGGCCATGCTTGGCCTGCTTCCACCTCACCTGGATGAGGAGGAGCCACTTCCTGTAACTCCCATGCAACCCCAGTGACAGAAGGGCCTGCACTTCCTGGCTCTGGGAAGACAAGAAATAACTTCATGGCATTTCCCTGTAGCTAATGTGGTCAGCTCATCTGCTTTGTTGATGAGACGGGGTGAGCGATCCTTCCACTGCTTCCGGTAATGGAGGTGGCCTAAGGAAGGGGAACAGTGGCAGTTGGCACATGGCAGGGACAGAAGGGGACAAGATGCAGCACAGAGACAGCGGCCTCTCTGCAGGCCAGGGGTCAGGACTGGGTACAAAGGGGGTAGCTACCTCTTAGTGAATGTGTTATGAGATTTTTAAAGTAAGTCTTAATATCAAAAGTAGAATTTGGTCTTTTTTAAAGCCAGCTTCCTTATTTTGATGAGATTGTGAAAAGTTTTCCTTACCTTTTCTGTCATCTGCCTAAAGGGAATAAAAGGTGATTCTGTGGGTTTTTGTTTTATTTTGTGGAGTCAGGGGTGGAACCTGACCTCCCATATGCTACATGCCGGGCCAGAGCTCTACCACTCAGCAGCAGCGCCAGCTCTGATTGAGCATTTTATCAAGAACAGAGTGCCTTTTTGTCTTACATGAAGTCTTTTGATTATTGCAGAACTTAGTCTTCTCAATATTAAAAGATAAGATTTTTTAAAATGATGTAACTGTTTGGTATTTGCCTCTCAAGCCTTTTGTCACTTTAGAATTATTTCATAGTGATCTGTGGTCTTGTTTAATGAGATGTTTTAAATCTTTGATGTTTTTGACAAATTCCCCAGAGTCAAATTTTAAATTGCTCTTTCTCTAGACTGAATTACCTTTGAGATTTTTCCAGATGAGCCCTTTGAACATTTCAAAAGAAAGTGTCCTTTCTTTTTCTCTTCTCCTTCCGCCTCTTTCCTGCTCCCTCTTTCTCCTGCTTTTGATGCTGGTGATGAAACCTATGGCCTCCTGCTTTAGCATGTTAAGCGTGTGTTCTACCACTAGGTAACTCCCCAGCCCCTGTCTTCTCTTCTTATCAAAGAGAACTATCAAGCTAATTAGGCTTATTTTACTTGGGAAACATTGTCTAATGATTAGTGATGCTAAATATTGAAGTTATATTTGTTATTAGTGTGATCGTTCCAGAAACTGTAAAAAATTCCTAAAAACTTCTACAAATTTCTGGTTAGTATTTTAAAATATGCTATATTATAGAAATAACGAAATTTCCTTGTCAATTGCATTATAATGAATTCTCATGAGATTTTTAAGCCACCATTTTGTCATCCACAGTTAATTATTTTACTCTGACATTTTCCTGGAAGCATTTACAAGCAACTAGAATCCTAAAGGTTTCATCTTCACTCATATCCATAACAAATATAAAGGTTTTCATTTGGCTAGGGATTTAGTTCAGTGGTTAGAGTGCTTGCCTAGCAAGCACAAGGCCCTGAGTTTGATCCCTGGCACAAAAAAAAAAGGTTTACATTTAGCATCATTTAAGGAGATTCATGGAAAAGCCTCTGACAAGTACAGGGTTTTCATTTGTTTGTTTTGGGGATTGAAACCCAGGTCTTTGCACTGAGCTACATTCCCAGCTTCTTTTTTAATTTTTTTTATTTTGAGACAAGGACTAGGTAAGTTACTGTTGCCCAGGATGGGCTCCAACTTGGAATTCTCCTGCCTCAGCCTTGCAAAATGCTGGTATGACAAGCAATGCCACCACACTCAGCTAAGTAAAGGTTTATTAAGACCACTCCATTGGATTTGGTAAGACTTTCCAGAACTTTAATGAAAGTGAAGTTCATGAAACTGCTAATCCAACATCAAGCTGAACAAGAACTAATTAAATGAGACTAATGGACTGATGAGGATTTTTTTTTAAATGACTTTTTAAGACATTGTTTGTTCTTTATCTTCTTTGGATTTGCTTTGTTTTGTTTTGTTTTTTGAGGCAGAGTCTCACTATGTAGTTCAGGCTTGACTTGAACTCACTGTGTAGCCCAGGCTGGCCTCAAACTCACCATGATCCTCCTGCCTCAGCCTCCCAAGTGCTGGGGTCACAGACGTGTGCCATCACACCTGGCTACATTTTCTTCAGATTTAAGGAAACATTTTTTTCTTGTTTTCTAAGCTATCTCAAGAATTTGGTAAAGCATACTTTTGTGAAGAAAAGTTGAGGGCTGAGGATTTAGCTCAGTGGTTAGAGTGCCTGCCTTGCAAGCACAAGGCCCTGAGTTTGATCCCCAGCACCAAAAAAAAAAAAAAAAAGTTGAAACATTTACTTTTGCTCCCTATGTAAGTGATCCCTTCAGGATTGGGAAATTCTTAGTGAGTATTCTTATTTGTATGACAGTATAGTTATTTACATAAGCTTAGTCAGAATCTGTTTTCTTTGAAACAGGATGTAACTGGAGGGCAACCCACTGCAGTCCCCTCCTGTCTCTCAGGAGCCCTCTTTCTCTCTCTCAATAAATTTCCTACTCTTAACCTCCTTTGTTCCTTAGAATTCATTCTTCGACTTCAGGGAACACGAACTCAGCATAACTGATATCTAGCAGGTTGGGAGTTATATTTTTTCCCCTATATCATTTGGAGGCCCCAGCGAGATAATTAGAGGAGAGGATGCCAAACTTTAAGTGATCATACAGATGCAACCAACTACAAATATGCCAGCCTCCTTTCACTGAGACCCACTAGATCGACTTGTGAAGGGAGTTCGTAACTGCTAGACTACAACATGACTTCTACACAAGGCCCATCAGATTAACTCTCCAGAGGTCACTGACTGCGGTCTCCCTAACACCGATCCTTCTCAGCTAGATGGAAACATCACCCATTCTCCCCTAACCACAGTTAGGGATACTTCTTCAGAGGGGGTAATATAGACAGCGAAATAAGGTAGAAATATTATAGGCAATCAGACAGGGCTGGGCCCTCAATGGAGTCAATACACCAAGAGGAGAATACGCTACAACTATGGCTAGAGGCGCATCCATTGAAGGTCAGGACTCAAGATAAGGCCGAGGGATAAATAATGAACTGAAGATCACACTCATCTGATCTGATAAAGTCTGGGTCACCCAGGTGGGGAACCAGGACCTCCAGATCCACCCCATCCTGGAATGTCTTTATTCTTTCCGTGTTCATTTGCTATGGGACCTTCTTCCCCGTTGGATCAATATTACCTAAGAGATTACACTTGTAATATTATTGGTTAATCATCATTTTGACACACATTGTACCCGCCTCGCAGTTTTGCTCTATAAAACTTCCCCTGAAGAGTAAGCTCGTTGGCAACCCACTCGTGTCCCTTCCTGTCTCTCAGGAGCTCTCTTTCTATCTCTAAATAAATTTCCTACTCTTAAAAAAAAAAAGATATAACTGGAAATGCTGGGTATATTACTAAGACTTTGACTGGAATGTTGTTTTCAGATACCAGCCAACCTTAAGGAACTAAGGTAGATTATGGACTCCATACAGCACTCCAAGGAAACAGCAACCGGTATTAAAAGGGTTCCTGTTTTTTACAGTCCAGCCAGCTGAAGCTAGAAGACTTGATAAAGCCTTCAGAGATCACTGTGATACCTAGCCCACCCTGGCGCCAGTGGCTGGCTATGCGGACCACTTAGAAAGGTCACAGAGCCGCCCGATGTAAACTGCAAACTAGGAAAATCTGTTAGATTACTGCCACCTGG
Organism: Hystrix cristata; assembly: GCA_004026905.1. Lineage (NCBI taxonomy): Eukaryota > Metazoa > Chordata > Mammalia > Rodentia > Hystricidae > Hystrix > Hystrix cristata. The sequence continues at coordinate 4,619 of PVJO010012742.1, read as the reverse complement.
AAATACTTTCGGATCAACATCTAAAAGTCTTCTCTGCTGCCCTCTGGACAGAGATCAGTGTGTAGTTTTTTTAGCCACTGGCCTTCAGTTTTCTTTTGCTTATTGTAGTTGATTGGCTCACATACACCCTGGCCGAGGAACACAGTCCAAATGTTGGTACTGTCCCCCTCGTGGATCATCCTAGGTAGCAGTCTTCCTGGCGAGCTGTCTTATGTCAAGGTCTTTTTTCTTTAAACTATTTGCGGCTAGGGGTTTAGCTCAGTGGTTAGAGTGCTTGCCTTGCAAGCTCAAGGTCCTGAGTTCAATCCCCCGCGCCCAAAAAAGAACTATTCATTATGTAGCTCAGGCCAGCTTTGAACTCACTATGTAGCCAGGTTGGCTTGAAATCACAGCAGTCCCTCTGCCTCAGCCTCTTACAGCCATGTACCATCATGCCCAGCTCTCAAGGTCTTAAATGCATGTTCATAGTGCTCAGTGCTATGCCGGATGGCGTCTCTGGGATTAAGCAACACAAATGAGATAAACAACAAGAGTGTTTTTTCCATGAGCTGAATGTTGTGACCAGGCAGCCTGGCTTTCCCAGGCAGTATCCCTGCCCCTCTGGTCCCACCCGGGTCAGCTCAGCCTCTGGACCTCCCCCAGCAAGTAGAGAGGCTGTGCTGCTCAGACAGGCACCTGGGGGACCCGCCTCAGGACCGACCTGCGCGGCAGGCAGCCCAACTCTGCGCCAGAGCGCAGAGCCTGCCTCACCTGGTACCCCATATCACACGTTCCCCAAAGCAGTGAGTACGTGGAGTAGGTGCTGGGCTCAGAAAGACTCAGGCTCAAAGCCTAACTCTACCACTCACTGGCTGTAAAACAACAACAAAAAACTAAGTAGTATGAGTCAGCAGAGTTACGCCAGGACATAGGCGCCACTCAAGGTGTTTTGAGCAGAAAGTGATTTGAGAGAAGGTTTAGGTGCTTACGGGATGCTGGAATGGCTGGTAGGGGTGGAGTGGGGGAGGCTGAGTCTCAGAGGGAGGGTCCGCTGGCTCTGAGCAGGAAAGGAAAGGAGGCGCCTGAGGCTGCCACTAGCACTGCTGAGTCCCAGGCTCTGCCAACAGAGCTGTGATCCGGGACGCAGGCGGGGCCTCACTGCTGCTGTGGACTGCCCCTGCCTCCCCAGGGTAGGGGGACTGGACACGTGACACTGTGCAGGAAAAAGTGCGCATCTGCAGGCCCTGCTTGCCAGAAGAAATGAGCCAGAGCAGCAGGAAGGTGGCCTTGCCCCTCTTCCACCTTCCCAATCTCCCGTGAGGGTTTAAATGGTGGATCCCATCTGCACTGTCACTCCGGAAAGAGTTGGTATGGAAAATGCTGTTTTTAGCTTTCTGCCTCAGAAGGACAGGAAATAGGTGGGGGCGGATCCCAGGGCTCCTCGGCCAATGAGGATTGACCGTGTTGTGCCTGGAGGGCGACGAACAGTTCCTAGCGTGCAGCCGCCTGTAAACGGAGGCTGTGGTGCATATTCTGTTCCCTGTCTGCTTGTGCCAGCGCCGGGCTGGCCCTAGGACACACAGCAGCGAACAAGACAGATCCCTACGCTGTACCAATGTGTAGGTAAAAGGGAGAGCATTAAAAAAAAAATCGGTAAATATTTTAAAAAGCTATCATAAAAGCCTAGGAGCACCAGGGCTGAGGGCTGAGGCAGCTTGCCCAGGCCCAGCTTGGAAAGGAGAGGTGGGGAAGCTGGTGAATGTTTCCCAGGAGAAGGAATGTCTAATATGTGGCTTGAAACAGAGCTAGAAATTAACCAAATTAGGCAGAAAGAAGCCAAGAGGCATGTAATGATGTTCACTTTCACCTCAGAGGACATATCCGTGTACAAGTCCTGGAAGGTAGAAGTTTGACACTTGCCAAGAGTGGACAGTGCAGTTTGACCAGTGTATAGCAAGAAGGGTGAGGGGAGTGGGTGGGAAATGAAGCTGTGGGTAAAGCAGGGGCAGAGAGACCTCACGGGGCATAACAACATGTTATTATCCAGAATCTGAGCTTTAGCCTGCAGGCACTGGGGAGCCACAGAAAGCATCCAAGCAGGGAGAGATCATTACCATTCTAGTTTCAGCAACAGCACTGCGATGCAGTTTGTCCAACAGGCTGGGAGAGGGCAAGACTGCATGCAAGATTTCCTTTGTAACTCAGATAACTGGGCTGGAAATAATAGTGGCCTAGAGGAGGACAGGGAAAAGGCAGAGCTGTGTCCAAGGAGTTTAGAAGGAGGCAGAGTGAGCAGTAGGGGTGAGGGAGGTGGGGAGCTGGGAGGAACCACAGGTGGCTGCCAGGTTTCAGCAGCAGGCACACCCGACAGGGTGGGGCCCCCATCCACTCCTGGCGGTTGATCCAGGGTGGTGCCCACCCACAGGTTTTCTTGTCCTTCGCCAAGTTCACAGATAGCCCCTTCCCTCCCATCTACTTTATGGCCTGCATACAAACCAGTTCCACCAACAGTTAGTAAGCACCAATTCTGCACCAGCACTCCGGAAGACTGCTCCCAACCTCATCTACAGGAGTTTTATTGGATGACTGAGATGCTCTGAAGCAGAGATGGGAGACTGGTGGTGGGCAGGAGACAAGAGAAAAGCTACAGACCCCTGGCCTATATTCAGGCCCTGTCCCTCCCCCTGTGCTTCTGAACACCACCCCCACCCAGGATAGGAAAAGTGGAAGGGTCATCTCCAGGGTCTGGGCTCCAAATCCTACTGGAACAGGCAGCTATCTAACCTCTTCCTGCCAAGGAAGTCTGAAAGTTCTGTGTTCCTCCCATCGTAAAATCCCAGAGCAAAGGACAGATCTGCCTCCCCCTCCCCCAGTATTTAACAGCCTGCCAGCCAATCAGTTCACTCCTTGGGATCAAAGCATTTTCTCAGAGACTTCCCATTAACTGGGCGATAAGAACCCATTACTGTCTGGGTGACATATTAACTTCTTTATTTTTTATTTTTGGTTCTGGAGATTGAACCCAGGGCCTCATGCATGCTAAGCACATTCTCTACCACTGACAAATTATATTAAACTTTTAAAAAATTACTTTTCCTCTCCTTCCCATCCTTTCTCTCCTCTTTTTTCTGAGATGGGATCTTGCTCTGTTGCCCAGGTAGGTCTGGAAGTCTTGGGTTCAAGGGATCTTCCTTATCTCAGCTTCCTGAAACATCAGGAACTGCACAGCATGTGTCACCATACCTGACCTAGTATGAACTTCCTACTATCACACTAGTGCAAGCAAATTATAAGTCTGCTCTTCTTGGAGCCCACAAGAGAGGCTTGCTTTTCAAAAAGGTGAGGGGGCCAGAGCCATCCTAGGTGATCTGGGTGTTTGGAAAATAGTTCCAGTAACAGCATTTACTACTGATCAGATGCTTTGGCTTCCTCCTTTATAAATCTTTAAACTTCTGCCAGGTTAAGTATTGTTCCTATTTCACAGATAGTGACACTGAAGTTGAGTAATTATTGCTCAAGGTAACATGGTATCAGATGGCTAAATCGAGTGTGTATGGGTGTATTTGTTTTGTGCAGTGGTGAGAATTAGATGGAGCCCTACATATGACAGGCAAGAGCACTATCACTGAACTACACCCTAGCCCGCTGAAATGAAATGTTGAGCAACCCAGGTCTGATACAACGCCTTCTCAATGACCACACGCTCCTGGAGCCTCATTCCGGGGATTTCCTGCTCCCTGAGGGGCCTGATACTCCCAGGAGAAGTCAGATCCCAGAAAGATGTTTTCCTTTCACACTTGTCTCATGGTTGTTGGGCCAGGGCCAGGAATAGAAGGCCTGGGGGAGGATGAAGTGCAGCAGGGAGGCGGAGGCCAGGCTGTGGAGGGCAGGCACGCTGCTCGCTGCTCTGCTCAGAGCTCTGAACAGGGGCCGAGGAACCAGTCTGGGCCAGGTGAGACCCCCTGGCTCCCACACATTCTTCCTTGTCCCCCCCCACCCCCGCCACCGGCTGCGTGTCTCTTGGGCACTGCACAGTCCTGTTCTTGTCCCCTTGTTTCAGAATCCCAGTACTCCTAGGCTTGCTGTTTCCCCTCCCAAGCTGACTCTCCGAAGCCTCAGAATTTCCTCTTCCCTCTGCTCTGGGACACTGTCCAGGGCCTCAAGCTACGTAACCTAAGGCTCCTGCCCTGGGTTTAATTTCTACCAATGTTAAAGACCTCAAATCCCCGGCTGAGACACCAGGCCAGGGTACAGCTCGCAGAGCTTATTCACGTGAAGTAGCTGTCTGGTGACCATAATGGGAGTAGGCAGAATCCTCCAGGCCCATGGCAGCCGCCCCTTCCACTGACAGTCTGGGCTCCCTGCCACTGCCACATACAGCTCTTGGGGGGACATGTTCTGGTCTAAAGTAAGACTGGCGCTATTTCTTGGGTCGCAAGACTTCTAGTGTGCCCTGGGCAAATCTTGGTGACACCAGGTCCTTGGATGGCAAGACTGAGCAGGCTCCAGGGCTCGGTGCTACTGAGGCTCCCAACCTCTGCTGGGAGGTGAGCACCAGGAGCAGGCTGGAGGAGGAAGGCCCACCAGCAAGCAGCGCCATCCTGCTGCTTCCTCCTGCACATCCCTGCCCATCCACACCC